>JABUQX010064335.1:0-36714 GCA_015478945.1 Trachelipus rathkii | reverse complement strand
TATATTTTTTTAATCCTTTAAAAAAAAAAAATGTCAATATCCTAAACAAATATCAATATATATGCCAATCTATAACGTAAAGAAATGTATTCATTTTTCTAATACTAATTTTTAATAAAAGCAAGTAAACCTTGTGATCAAAGATTTTATTAGTGTCTGAATATATGCCATTAACCTCTCTGAATCCTTTTTATTTTTATTTTTTGAGAGGTCAGTCCTCGGCATTCAGTTCTTTGGAGTTTATTATTAAAAGATCAGAAACTTTTTGTAATTTGCGTGAATGTGTACAACTGGGGAGATGTCTTCCAAAGACAGTCTTGACAGATTATAGGAAGAGACAGTTTGATTTTTAAACATGTTTTAATTAATTAAATTAATATTCAATTAATAGACAAAACCATTACTCATTACCCAAACTACAAGATGCCAGCCAATTAGTCATTTCACTGAAAGAAAAAAAAACATGCTCAAAACTTTACTATTTTAATCAACCAAGACCCTATTCAAGAATGGACACGGCATAGGATATCCCAGTCAAATTTTAAAACTGTATCATGATTTAATCTAAAGAAACACATAAATAGTCGTTACAAACCTTGAAATATCAAATTACAGTTCCTGCAACAACAAACTTTTCCTTAAGTAAACACAAAAGTTACCACCCTTTTTTCCCAAATAAATTGTTCTATAAATTCCTGAGGCTAAGAAGAAAATAGACTAAAGAGTTCTAAACATAAGAAAAATAAAAAAAGATTATGTTAGAAGAGACTAAACAAAACAAGTTTCATGTGGAGAAAACCACAATCTGAAATATTCTAATTATATATTCGAACTTCATCTTATTACATTATTCGACCAATATTATATTATGGCTTTTTGTGAGAACAATGTTAATTAATAAATAATAATAAATATTAATTTATATATAATGATATATATTAAATATAATATATATATATATATATATATAATATATATTATATATATTATAAGATATATATAATATAATATATATATATATATACCAATAGTGGTATATTTATTATAATATTAGCATGCTAAAAAATCACCTTTTTTTTTAAATTCTTATTTATTTAAAGAAAGATGTTTTTTTTTTTTGGCTTAGGTGAGGGGAATCATTATCACTACAATAAATAGTAAATTTTTTATTATATTGACAATCTTACTCTATTGGTACCAAAACAGCCGAAAGAAAACTCGCAAAAAATATTTCCCAAATTGCCTCCAAAAAATAAAATTAAAATAACTCAGAAAAGAAAAGGTCAACTCATTTTAGCTTCGACAAAAAAATAAAAAATAGAAATAAAAATTTTTCATGCTTCCGAATCATGAAGAATCAACACCTTTAGTCTATCTGGCCCAACCATTTAAATAACATCCAGTAGAATTAAAACGGGGGTCACCACGAGTTCAGAAATATAAAGGGTTAATTAAATAATTATTCGCAAACAAAATAAATAGTAATATTATAATAATAAGTATATAATATATATATATATTATAAATAATAAAATATATAATATATATTATATAATATATAATATTATATAAATTACATAAATATATATATTATAATATATATATATAATAATATATATATATATATAATCAGGGCTGCGGAGTCGGCAGGTAGCTTCTACCCAATATTTTTTAGTCTTTTTAAAAAATAATTTAAATAGTAAAGTACAATAAATTATAGAATTTTATATGAAAAGTGAAAAAAGAAACTGATATAAAATAAATTAATAGAAACAAAACTAATTTATAGTAATAACAATAAATTAATAATCATGTATTTAATATTCTCTATATTAAGATATAAAAGGAGCAAAACGTGGCTGAACCTGTAAACTTCAAAAAAGGGATTACTCAATATAAAATAGAAAAACAATATCAGATTGATGATTTTTACGAAAAAGAAAGCATAATTTCCCTGAGGGGAAGAGAAGCTCGCCCAGTGAAATCGTAGAAATAATTGAAAAAAGATTTTGAATCTCTCTCCTCTCTCTCTCCTCTCTCTCCTTCTCTCTCTCCTCTCTCTCTCCTCTCTCTCTCCGTCTCTCTCTTCTCTCCTCTATCATCGATTCATGATATATCTACTACATCCGTATCTATACTATCAATCTATCTATCTATCTAGTCATTTTATCTATCTTTGGTGAATCCACCTTTCATCAATTTATCATATTCAAATTAGTGGACAGACGTGAACAAAAGTTTTAACCATAATTTAAGTTTTGGAATAGAGGCAGTGAAGGTGTTGTGCTCTATTGAATTTTAATAATATTAACATTTTATTAATTAAATTTGTTTGTTTCTACTGAAAAACAAATATTTAAAATTGTTAGCCTATTCAGGCTTCAATCAATCTTTATGCTATAATTACACATAATATAAACATACTATTCCAAAAGGACTGCGTGAAATTAATTCCTTCAAATAAATAAGACGTATTTGCAGTAAAGATTTCGATATATAATAATAATCATATATATATATATATATATATATAATATATAATATAAATATATATAATATATATATATATATATTATAATATATATATATATCTATATATATAATAAATTATATATATAATATAATATTAATATTTATATATATTAATCTTATAATAAAATATAATATATATAATATATAATCAATAAATAACTTATAATATATTATACTATATATAATATAATAATATATTATATATAATAATATAATATGATTATATACTGCCTTCCCAAGGATATCTTTCGAGAGGGGTACGCCAACTATATATATATATAATAATATTAATATATATAATATATTATAATTATTATATATATATATATATAATATAACTATTATATATATAATATTATAATATTAATATATATTAATATATATAATTATATGATATATGGATGATTAAAAGATATATTGCAAAAATAATATAAATTTTTATATACATTATCAGAAGATAAAATTGCGTTTTTCTAATACACTATATATAAAATAATATATATATAAATATACTATATATTAAGATAAATATTTATATATATTATATATTAATATATATATATATAATATTAATATAATAAATATAATATATAATATATAATATATATGTACTAATGATATTTTACCGGTTTCACCTGAATTTACAAGAAAAATCATAATTTGAATATTCTTTAGTACCGGATCACATTTTAATATAATTATCTTAATTTTTTTATAAATAAATAAAACTAACTTAGTATCATTTTACATGATGATGGAAATTCTTTTATTCATTGCAAGAATAATCATTCCAGTCACCGTTAATTCTGCACTATGAGTAAAAGCAAGATCTATATCTTATCCTGATACTTGAATTTGAATGATC
Source organism: Trachelipus rathkii (assembly GCA_015478945.1). Classification (NCBI taxonomy): domain Eukaryota; kingdom Metazoa; phylum Arthropoda; class Malacostraca; order Isopoda; family Trachelipodidae; genus Trachelipus; species Trachelipus rathkii. The sequence goes on along the minus strand of JABUQX010064335.1, from coordinate 33,317 downwards.
GGATAAATGTCAGACTCATAATTTCCCTCCTCTCTTCTTCTCTCTCTCTCTCTCTCCTCTCTCCTCTCTCTCTTCTCTCTCTCTCTCTCTCCTCTCCTCCTCTCTCTCTTTCTCTCTTTCTTCTTACTTATTGCTTCTCTCTTTCTCTTCTCTTCTTTCTTTCTTTCTCTTCTTCTTCCTTCTCTTCTTCTTCTTCTTCTTATTCTACTCCTTTTTCTTTTTACTTCTTCTTCTTTTCTCGCTTCTCTTTTTTCTCTTCTTCTCTTCTTCTTCTTCCTTCTTCTTTTTTCTTTTTCTTTCTTTCTCTCTTCTTCTCTTCCTCTTCTTCTCTTTCTCCTCTTCTTCCTTCTTCTTCTTCTTCCTTCTTCTTCTTCTTCATATTATATAAATACATGATTATATATATATATATATATTATTAATATAATAAATAATATATTATAATATATATATTATAGATATATAATATATATATATATATATATGAGGGTTTATTATTATTTAATTAAGATATTTTTTTCATTAACCAATGTAATTTACTATGTTATAAACACTGCTCTTCTAATGTATACGCAATACATAAAAAACATATATGTAAAATCCTAATTAAAATTATATAGTAAAAAATAGGAGGAAAACTTTATAATCGAATTTAAAAAAAAAAAATCTATAACATGATTTTCAAATAACAAAATTAAAACTAAAAATTTAATATATTTTTTTTCCTTTGAGTTTGAAAATTCCAGGTATAAATTTTTAATCTTATCGACCATTTAAACCTTTAGCATAGAAAGGGGCATATTAAAAATACTGCATCGGCCAGTCCGGCTAAAAGGAAATAATGCTGGCCGCTCCATTTCCAATTTAAATTTTCATAATTTCAAATGACTTCTTTATGTGTCATATAAAACTTTCCTATAAATAAAACAAAAAACATTTAAAATATTATAAAAATCAAAATATAAGGTATAATATTAAAATATATATACTATATTATGTATAATATAAATATACATCATGCTTTCTTCGTAGATTATTTTCTAGAATTGTCGAAATTAAAGCGTGACATGCTCCTATAAGACGAGCTTGAAATTGTGCAAATCAAACAATAAGTGGAAAAAAAAATAGAATAAAATGAAATATATAAACCTAGGAGTACATGTAAGATGAGCATAGCAGTTAGTTCTGCAGTAGAGTACAAGAAAGAATGAGAAGAACTGTTAATAGTCAGTCGGAGAGAGAGAGAGAGTCCGAGATGAGACCGAACGAGAGACAGAGAGGACCGACAACAGAGAGAGAGAACTGAGACGAGATAGAGAAAAAAGAGAAGAAGAGCGATTGAGGAGAGAAATAGAAGTCCGATCAAAATGCAGAGAGAGAAGAGAGAGAGAAAACTCCCTCAAAAAGAGGTATACAAAAAAAACAATGACAATTGTAGCAACAATAGAATAAGGAGAGGGATGCAACATTTCGCTAGAACATTGGAGAGGATTAGGAGAGTAGTTTGGCAGTCGACAAGCCCTCCCTAGACTACACTTACCAAAGATGCTAATAAGCTGGACACCAATCCGATATGTGATAATTACTCTATACAAGCCCAGCAACGCCCCTATGCAGATTAAGCACCAGGTCCGAAGGAGCCTTGGAACACCCCATTGCCTAAGATAAAAAATAACTTAAGAAACAAAATAATCCTATAAAAATCAAAAGAAAAGAAAATATCAAAATATTAAGGAAAGAAGTTAGGATAGAGATGATTGTTCAAGGAACACAGCTATATATGTTGGGAATATATTTAGTCGACAGAGGAAAAGCTAGTATTGAGACATTGAAAAACAATCATATTTCTTTTGACCACAACTTATAGGGAAACGAAAAATCAAAACCTTCTGCTTCAAATACCCTTCGGCCGATCATTTATTGCTGCCGATTTAAGATCAATTTTTCGAAATTGGAAGGTTAATTGATCCACTAGAGCTGTTTGGATTACAGCCTAAGAAGCAGAGAGGAACACAAAACAGATAGACATTGAAGCAAAATATGGAAAAAAAAAGAGTTGAATATATACAAAATTCTGAAAATAACCACATGGGTAAAGTTAAAGAATAATGTGGCTATCTTCAAACCAGCATTAGAACGAGTGAACGGAAGAAATTAAACTCTGTGCAGAGTTGTCGAAACTTCCATAGTCTACCCTACAGATAAAGATTCAAAACCAAATACAGTAAGAGCAGATGACCAAAAATTCAGAGTAAAGAAAGAAGATCACCAGCCGTCATCCTACAGAAAAATACTGCAATCAAATAAGATGATTTAAATTTCTTACTTTTGCTAATTAAGAGATTCGAAAATATAGAAGACAGATGTTAAGCTATAGCATGATAGGTGATTGTTGATAGGTCCCGATTCTTCAGTACATGCTGGCATGAAGTATAATTCAACGGAGGAAAGGCTGGAGTTTATACGCAGTTACGGTAAAATCCGAAAAAGTTGCTTCATTTCTACGAGCAAACACTTTTATCTCGAACAGTCTATTTTTTATTATTCCGATGAAATGTGTAAAAGGCCAAAGTTCTGATTCTAAGACAACGAAATTTTTTGATGTTCAGAATAGAGAAGAATGTTATGACTATATTATATAATAAAATATATATATATATACGTATATATATACATATAATTTATAATATATATACTATATATATAATATATATATATATAAATATATTAATATATATATAATATAAATATATATATATATAGATTTTTAAAAAAATATTTATTTTTATGAAAAACTGATCTTTTTTAAAACCATGTTGAACCACCATATATAATATAATATATAATATATAATTAATATAATATATATATATATAATTTATATATATATATATATTATATATATATATATAATATATATATATATATATATATATATTATTATATATATATATTAAATTATATCAATATATATAGATAATAATATATATATAATTAATATATCATATATATAATCAGATATATATATATATATATATATATAATAGATACATTATATTATATATAATAATATTACAATATATATATATATATAAATATATATATATACCTTATATAAATAAAATATACTATACAATATATATTATATATATAAAAATAATAATAATATAATAAATAATAATACTATATATAATAATTAATATAATATATATATATATATATATAAATATATATATATAATATATAATATACTATATATATACATACTATATATACATATATACAACTGATTATAATTATCATTCATCCTATATCCTTATATGATAGGTATTCAATTTTGTATAATTTATAAGTAGTCGCAAGTAGATTTTGGAATTCCATGATATAATTTGCAATGAAAGTGTGATAAAAACAAAAAAGTAGCGTAATAAAGAATAACAAAAAACCTGCCTTTTAGGAATTAATAAAACAATATCATAGAAAAGTGAAATTTATGAAGAAAACGAGTAGGTGCCAAAAAACCGGTACGCGGGGAAGACTTGCAAAGTCTAGCTAGCACATTAATTTGGAAATTAAAAACATATACATTTTAATACCATTATTGAAAAATGTCAAACATTAAGAAAACAATAGGGAATTCAAACACTTTGGGATAGGCAACCTAGCGAAAAATATAAAACGACGGTCATAGCCTAGTAGACTAATAAAAGCCCTACTATCAAAATAAACCGATAGACAAATGAACCTATATTAAATAACAACCAAATAAGTTGTATATCGAATTGAATCAAAAACTAGTATCGAAATTCAAAGTGAACAATATCTAGAAGTTTTTTTAATAAGTGGATCAAATATCAAAAACTAGCCGTCAGATATTTAAGAGGAATTAACAGTTTTAAATCCTTTTGTAGAACAATTATAAAAAAAAAAAATATGAAAAAATAATGATTAAAATACTATAAAATAAATAGACTTAGAAATTTTATTACAACTAATTTAAAAAACAAAGAAAATCTTTCTAAAGGGAAAACCAAACAGCGGAAAAAAGATCCCCAACCAAGTTTCTTCTCCACCCCCTTTAATCATAAGACCCACGATCACTTGCTCATTTGAAGAAAGTTCTTTTTTTAAAAAACACTAATAGCTTGCCAATTCCAAATCTTCACTCACACAAAATCTTCACAAAATTCGACATATATTGTTCACAAAGCACAGTACTTTTCATCACCTCTCTTTCGAAACAGTAATGGTGATATTTGATATACAGTAAAGATCAAATCCTAATACTGCCCATTGAGAACCGTCATTCCTTTCGATCGTAATTTCTCTCGTCAAACTTCCAGTCACATAGTTTAGAATTTCACATCTTTACACAAATCTACAAGTCTGATACCTATCCATGTGGAGGCTCCCAATAACTGTAGGGCAAACCCCTTCACATCAAATCGTGGCTATCGCAGATCCAAAGTAATCTGGCAAAGGCACAATCCATTGAACTACCTTTTTCACTTCCAAAAACAACTTCGTTCAATACTTCCATGGTTGAAATGTTTAATAATAAATAAAAAACTCAAATATTCTTCTACAAAACTCCACCTCCATTTCCTTCTACCAACAACATTTTTATCATCAACAGAAAACATCTTAGTAGAAACAGAACTAACAAAGTATGGATCAAACCAAGAATTTGATAAACTAGATGGACTCTATATCAATATCGAATGGCTGAATGGCAATATCGTCGTTTTGGCTTAACCTTCGCCTTGAAGCAATCGCAGCGAACTCCAAATATTAAAAAAAAAAAACTGAATTACATTTATTCATCTATATATATAGCCTACTATATATATAATATACTATAAATTATAATAATAAATATATATATAACTATATATAATATATAGTATATATAATAATAATATATATTATTAACGTATAAAAATAATATATATATAATTAATGAAAATATGTTAATAAATATAAAAATTAATTCTAAAGTATTATTAAAATCAATTAAAATTGAGCAAAGTTGTTTTATACTTATATATAATATATATACTATAAATATATAATATAATATAATACTATATATATAATAATATATCTAATATAATATAAATAATATTAATTAATATATACTTAACAATGGGTTAAAAATCATAACGTTCTCCACCAATTTATAAATATAATCTTCTACCACCAACAATTGTAAATCAAACTTAGAATAGGAAAAAGACTGAGATAATCATTCATATCCACGGTATGCTTTTTTTACATTTATAGAAACTTTCAAACATTTTTCCATCCTTAGAATAAATGTGGAAAAATTTTTTTTAGTAGAGTATTATGACAACATAATTCAAAAAAATAGCCATCTCAAACTGATAGAATTGTAACTGACGAACAAAATACATTCTTGGCTAATATCTTAGATGCGAACTCTTGTAATAACAGTGTCGAAAAAACAAATTTACAATATGTACCAGAGCTCTTTCCATTTAATATCCCTTACGCTTAACTCATACCAAAAAAAAAGTGCTGAAATAAATGCGGAGAAAAGCTAAAAATACCATAACCCTTCAACAATGTGTTCTAATGGATATATCCAACTATAGATTCAACTAAAAGAAGGCTTCCATTCGCAAGAACGAAGTGGGGAAACACGATTATTGACCGTACAGAGTGGCTCGTCCCACATCCGGAAACACGAAATGAACCTATGTTTATTAATACAAATTTTTGGCTATAAACTAGCAAATTTTTTTTAGATTATTAATCACCGCAAGAAAGGTTCGAAAAATAGCTTAAAAAATAATATATATAATAGTATAAAATATAATAATTATATATATACTAATATTATAATATAATGATACTATATATATATATAATATATAATCTAATATTAATACTATATATATTAATATAATATATATAATAAATTATATGATATATATATAATCAGCATCATCATCATGCCACGTCTCTCAAACAAAACTGGGGTAAGGTAGTAGGCAAAACTGAAACAGGTGATAATAGAGGGATATCACGCAAGTCGAAAAGACCCAGCCATACCTTGGCGTCCTTGAATCCGTTCTGAAACCTTCGCGTTCAGAAAATTCATTCTAGTCTTCATCCACCACGAACCGCCACGCACCCTCACTATGCATCTCGTCTATGTAGTGGATTCTCCCCTAGCCCAATGCAGTCCGAAAAATCCAACCTCGCCATTCACACCATTATGCACCCTTCTTCCCCCCTCTCGTAAACTCCAAATCCTTTCCTCTCTTCTTTGCAGACTCAATCCACTTTCCTTCGGTCTCGATCCCAGCACACCACCCACTTTATACATCCGCTTAACCAATTACTATCACCACTCTCTACAACCAAACCATCCAAATTATACTTCATTACTCTACTCATACTCCTTTCTTCACACCATCACAACTTTTTAACGTTCATTCTTCATTTAATCAATTTTCTACCTAACACGACCCTAATATTGTCCATCTTGAACACATTTACTTTAGATCTATACCTCCGTATTTTCCAAGAACCAATAGTCTCTCATACTCATCATAACACATACAACAACCTCAATCTTATACCGCCCAGACCACTCAGTAACCTATCTCTTACATCCACCACTTAATTGCCCAAGCCTGCCCACGGTTCACAATTTCTTACTAACTCTCATCATCCTGCCTCTCACTTCCAAACATAATCCAATAATTTTAAACTCAACACTGCTTCCAGTGCTTACATCCAAGGCAAAACTTTACCCGAACTGTCCTAGCTCACAACCATTAACCTTACTCTTATACGTTACTTATCAAACCCCTCCTTTGCACACCCTACCAAATCCCCCTAGCGCACTCTCAAACTCTCTCAGATTCGTCCTACACACAAAACCAAATCATTCCTATATATAATAGCAGCACCCTCCATCTCTCTTCCATTCATCAAATTAAAACACCTCCTTTGCCACCCCACCTCTAATCGTCATAACCCATCAAAACCAAATTAATAACAAAGCTTAACACAGCTATGCCTCACTCCTCTATAATATTATAACCAATCACTCACCTCCACTAATTCTTACAAACATATCACATCCATAATACCATAATTTTTACTCATATCAAAGCCTACCTCATTCCAGGATACCCATCCACATTATACACTAAAATTTCATAGAACCTCTCCTATTAATCCTATCACACTCCTTGCAAAATCCGTTAAAACGCTAAATACATTCTCTTCTCCTCATTTCCAATCAATTATTCTCACGTAAAAGATTGATCCACACAGCCTTAACCATTACTAAACGCACCTGTTCTTCCCACATCATTCCCTAGTCACTCCACGCATCTTTCACCAATAAACCATATACCCATCAATTTCATCCCATACAAATACTCGATCAACTCAACAATTCCCCCTATAATCATATACATTACCCTATCCTCTCTTACCCTTAATAAAGTTACTATCCGCTCTCTCCAATCCCCGGAACTATACCCCCATAAAACGCTTGCTTACCAACAGCTTCCAAATCCCTCAGCACATCTCCGCCTACCGTCTTATCATTTCATCATAACTCATCTATACTCTTAGACCATCTTCAGCTTCTCACTCTACCCAGTTATCTCTCCTACTAATGACTTCAGCTCCAAAATACCTATTCCTTCCTCCACCATCAAACCAACACACATTCACCATCATCTTTCATTACTGCTAATGTAGATTTTCGAATCTTTCCACACTCCCCTCACATCCTTTCATCAGTTCAAAATCAGCCATCCCTATTCATTATCTAAACAAATCCTTATCTCATCTCCAACCCTTCTCGCTCTCTTCCAGAAGAGTTCAACATTCCTTGTAAAGTCCCCCATTATAATCTTCCTTCCAAACTGTCCTACCTATACCTTATTTTCCTTCCACTCTGCAGCTAACATATTCCATTTTTTCCTCTAAATAATCTCTATAATTATTCTTTCTTTTAAAACCTCATCACCTGACTTTTAGTAAATTCAACCATGCTTCCTTTACTGTTAAACTGTTGCATCACTCTCTTCATTCCACCACTCAGTGTTAACATTCGTTTATTCCTTACTTAAGCACATGCCACATTCTACTTCTTTCCACTACTAACAACCGCATCCATCATTTTTCCAGCATTTTCTCTACATTCAACTGTTCACATTCAACTATTTATTTTCACACGCTCTTAAAATTTATCCTTATTGCCTGTTCACTTAATTTTTCCATAATACACCCACTTCCTTCCTATCACCTTATTCTCCATCCACTCACCTTCTTAACTTAATTTTACATAAAACATATATAACATCCACAATCCCATTCCTAACCCACCTCACATAACATTCCAAAATCATATATCAATCTTCTCACCAACACAAAACCAATCATTATGTCTCATTCATTATCATCTCTAGCTATCTCACTCAGTATACCCTTATGATTATGAATACTCTTTTCGTTTTAAAGAAACGTATGATATACCACACACACACACACACACTACACACACTACACACACCACACACACTCCTCTACACACACACTTTTATATATATATTATAATTATCATCAATATATAATATATATTTATATCAATAGTTTTTCAATAATATATGGCAAATTATAGATATAATTTAAAATCATTAATATTCAGAATTTTTATTTACAAATATATTAACTAATACATATATATTATATTATTAATATTAATAAAGGCTAAAATTTTATTATAAATAATTCAGAACTCTTAATAATGTAGTATATATTTTTCTCACTTGCGCCAAAAATTGGAAAAAAAATAATGCAAATTTAAATTTTTGAGAAATATGTCAAAAAGAAATAAAGGAAGTCCTCTAAAATAAAATCAACTTATATTATATTACAAAAAAACATATTGTTCAGAAAAACAAGTTCCAAATATCAAGATTCTTGATTTGATTAACCTTTTTACGTTCCACACACGTTTGTTTATATTATCCATCTATCTATCATTTATCTTGAATATCCGGACAGCATCGAAAATTAAACCCTAGAAACACAATCTTCTGGAAAGCTCTGGCAAGAGTTTAAAGGCCAAAGGAAAGAAGATGCTGATCCCATTGGAAAGGGTGAAAACCCTACCTGAGAGAATATAACTTAAATATCGAAATCATTTACGAGAAATAGTTTTCTAGAGTATCATCCTAGACAACCAACAGCCTCACACACAAAGCAAAAAATGTTTGACCCAACGACATGGCATAAAGTTCCATCTGGAAATGTGTAGAGATAGATACCGAGTTATAAAAAAGATGGGCTCCATAGAGCATATCAACGCACCCAAGGATACGTAGGTGATTCTCAATTTATTTTGGTAAAATAACAAAGAAGTCAATCGCTTGCGATATATTAACTAACAATATCGTATCCAAGTATGCACCACAATGTTAATTATATGCGCTACGTACCGTTCCGCACGGCAGGAAAAAAGCAGAATGAGCACCACAATGATAATGTGATCAGAATGTTATTGAAACTGCTTGCAAAATACTTTTCAAACGGCCTCGAATCCATGCATGCTGCATCCGTAACACGGCATTCAAACAAGGTTAATAGAGCAACATGCCGTGAATGCTCATCATAACAGTATTGTATTCCAATAGCACCATGTTTCAAGTACGTCCACCGGAAATATCTCCTACGGAGCAAACTTTAGACCGTCAAACTCGCATAATTCTTTTCCTGTTCCCGCTCTGTTCACCATCCTTCCCTTCAAGAATACCAAATATAGAATCACAAAACAGATCTTTCATCCCAACTGCCAAAAATGTTTCGAAAAATTTGACTATACAAACTTGTTAAATCATAAAAATGTGAATATTTTCAGACTCCAAAAAACTGAGAATGAAAAAATAACGGATAAATGTAAGTCATTCATTGCTGTATGTAGTGAACAAAAAAATGATAACTAATATGATCATCATCGCTCAAAAAATAATCACGAGAAAAGGATCGAGGTGTTGATTAATAAGTTCTAAAATCTTGGTAAACAATGTGCGCAACTGTAAATAAAAACTAGTTTTGCCTTATATTTAATATCAATCTGAAAAATTTAATTACAATCCCTTTAAAAACTCTAGCTAAAAATTCATCTAGAATTCCCGTAAACACTGTATGAGCACACCGTACCTCAAAAAGTAATCACTAGAAAAAGCAAAAAGTTTAACCAAATTAAACCTAGAATGAGACTGTAATTGTGAAGCAACCATACCAGAAGAGATATACACTCTTTAGAGACAATGAATATTAATAAATAATTAATAATGGTTTTAAATATAACATTTAGTTACAACGTTTTACTAAAAGAATTTTAAATTCAATAATCACAAAAAGACAAATATGAAACATATAACTTCACACTTAAAGCATTCAAAACCACACTAACAAAAAAGTTCTCTCCATTATATCAAATGACAATGATTAATAGTCTACACATAAAAATAAACACAGTTAACCAAATGAATTCAATAAAAAGTTAGATATCTAAAAGGGATATGAGCTCTTTAAACTAAAATCAGACTATGATTTTTCCTGTATTAATAGAAAATAACTAGAACATAAATATTCATCCAGTAATGAAATATTGATACACCTTCAAAGAAAGTCTGGGACCGAATTATAAATAACTGTCATGCACCATTTTTAAAACACCAGACAAATTCGTTCTCATAAAAATAGCAACCCTTCAGTCGCATACAAGTAACCCAAAACAATAATATACCAACCAAATTTAGGCCGACCAATATAGCAACGATGTGGTACTCCTCTTAAAATCAGATCTCCAAGACAGTAACTCATGACCTGTAACATTAAACCATCAAAGAATCCTTCATCTAACAACCACCATTAACAGGATTTAAATAGCTTCGACCATTACGACTCTGAACAACTTTTCAATAAATTAGAAATTCCGATCTCATCACAAATAAAACCAAACAAAAAAAAAAAAAAAAAAAACTCTCCAACGACTTCTTAGGAGACTTTTAAAATACTTCGACAGTACACTCGTTAAACCCCGTTCATAATTGTGAATCAATATAGCATGCCTATCATCATAAATACTCATGACAATCCCACCAGCATTAGCAAAAAATATCATCTCCTTCTTCTTCTATATTTTCCTGTCTTTTCTTTTCCTTTTCCTTCCTCCCTTCTCCGTCTCTTTTTCCTTTTCTTGTATCTTTTGTTTCTTTTCTTTCTACTTCTGTCTTTCTTTCTTTTTTCTTTCTTCTTTCTTTTTTCTTTTCTTTCTTCTCTCTTCTCTCCTTCTCTTTTCTTTCTTCTCTATTCTTCTTCTTCTCTTCTTCTTCATTCTCTTCTTCTTCTTCTTCTTCTGCTACTAAACAATTCTTTTTCTTATCTCTCTCTTTATCTTTCTCTCTTCTCTTCTTTCTCCTTCCTCTCTTCTCTTCTTCTCACAAAAAAATAAATACATGACAGACTATCTTTACTGGACGTAAAATTCTTCTAGCGGTTTCTAAGTATATTATTAATATTATTATATTTAAATTATTAATATTATTATATTATATATATTATAATATTCTAGTTTATTTTATTTATTATATATATATATTATTATTATGAATTATTATTCATATAATAATATATTGGCATCTGATCTAACGACAATATCTCTCTCCAAAGCTCATATAAACACGCAAATCATTGCAAGCTAATTTACCGTTCTCATCAAGTGCCGGTTTAAAATGAAGACAGCTCCAAAACTCTCAGTTAAGTGAAGAGATGCCCATAATGATAATAGATGTTGATGCCTTGTAGGTATAAGATCATTTATAATAACATAAGATAAATAAAACAAAAATTATTAAATAATTAATCTTTAAATATACATACTCTATATATAATAATAATATATAATAATAATTATTAACCAATCATATATATATAATATATTAAATATAAATATAATATGTATATATATTTATCCACTTGCGTTACATAAATTGGTGCTTAGCAAGTAAATGAATGAAACTCCTTAATCTTAGATAAATATGAACAGAATAATTTTTAATAAATTATAATAAACTCAATAATAACCTTAATACATAAACTTTCATAATAAGAATAAGAATAAAATAACACCAATTAATAACTCTCCTTGTAAACAAATCTTTAATAAGACTTAATAATAAAAATTAACCAATTTACAAAGAATAATAATAATTCAATATTCAAAACGATAAAAATAATAAATAAAATAATAATGCTTATAACTAATTACAATACTTCAATAATTAAACACACACAAATTATTAACAGCCGTGTAATTTCTCGTTTTATTTTTTGACTTAAAAAAAATTTAATTTATTACATTAACAAATACCATAATAAAAAATCAATAATGAATAATTAATTAATAAAATTTAATAAATAAAATAATAAAATCAATAACATAAATATAATCCAATAATAATAATCAATAATAATAGAATGATAATAATAATATATGATAATTATAAGATAATGATAAGTATAATTTCCATAACATAAATAACACACTAAACTTAAATATAAATTAAAATAAATAAATAAATAAATACAGATTTAATCAAATTTATTTAAAATAAAAGTAATGCAAAATAATTTAAAAATATATTAACTTTCAAGGTAAAAAACCTTCTGTTATGTTTACGTTTGTACGGTTGCGATAAACGTTGTTTAAAAAAAAATAAAATATAATTAAAATAAAAAATTGAAATATCTTGAATTCAAATTTCTGATCCTGTTTGTTGATTATATGTTATTCCAATTCAATGGCTTTAATAAAATTGCAAAATTATTTTAGAGTCACAGGAGCACACACATAAAAACGAACTATTATTATGCCAAACTACTACCTCAGTACTACTGCTGCTACCTACTATCCCAGCTGCTACCTACATATTATTACTCGTATGATTACTAGTAGTATAACTGGCTAATTAATATTTACCTAACTACCTTTGACCGTACGTCCGGGTTAATTCTAAACATTAAATATTTGAACTAAAATTATTTCACTACTACTACTACTTACACTACTACTAAACACTACTACTACTATAATAACTAACTGATAATAATAATATAATAATAATAATATAATAATAATAAAATAATAATAATAATAAATAATAATAATAATATATAAATAATAATAAATAATAATAATAAAATAATAAAAAGTTAAAATAATATAGTAATAATATAATAAAAAATAATAATAAAATAATAAAATATACTAATAATTAAATAATAAATAAAATAATAATAATAATAATAATAATATAATAAAAAAATAATTAATAATATATAATAATAATAAAATAATAAATAAAAAAAATAAAATAAAATAAAATAATAAAATAATAATTAATAATAATAATAATTAATAATAAAATAATAATAATATAATAATAATAATAATAATAATAAAATAATAGTAAAATAAAATTAAATAATAATAATAATACATAAAATAATAATGATAAATAATAATAATAATAATAATAATTATGTAAAAACAAAAACATAATAATAAAACATAATAAAAGACATAATAAAATAATAATAAAAAATAATAATACAATAATAATAAATAAATCTATAAACAAAAAATTCAAATTAAATAATAATTAATAATAATTAAGTAACATAATGAATAATAATAATAATAATAATAAAAAATTAAAATAATAATAAAAAAAATAATAATAATAATAAAAATAAAATAATAATATATAATAATATAATAATAAATAATAATAATATAATAATAATAATTTACATAAATAATAAATTAATAATAATTAATAATAATAATAAATAAAATAATAATAAATAATAAATAATATATAATATCATCACTATTCATCGATCATGCATCTATTCGCACATCATCCATAAATAAGAATAGTTTGTTAACCAAACAATCTATCAACCCATCATACCTTGTCACAATAAGCTTCGTACCTAACACATAATCTTTTATATCACCATGTAAAAGAAAACATAACCATTAGGTCTATACCTACCAAAAACCAATTGACAATGGATATTATTTCCGTTAAATAAAATGTGAAACCGATCTGCCTGTGACCCAGTTAACCTTTTACCTCTATACCATGACTTCTTTTCGACCTCTTAATGCAAATTTACCTCCAACTTATGAATCTAGACGGAGTTAATCAAATACAATGAAAGCAGGAATGTAATATTTTCTAGTTGTTTTAATAACAAAAGCTACTATTATAAACAGAATAATTGGAAACATCTTCAGTACTATATTAAGAAATCTTAAAGATACACTTGTTTTTAAATGCCCTTCAATATTCTGTAATATCCACTGCTCCACCATTTATCAAGCGACTATCAAAGTATATATTCAATATCCTCTAAAGCAGGCTGTAAAAGGACGTTGTCCCACAGATTATGAGAAACATACTCATGTGATTTAATTATATCTGAAATGAATCGTTTTCCTCATGATCTTAACTCTCCTCTCTCTCTCGCGTCTCTCTTCCGCGCTTCGCTTTCGGACTCCGCTCGCTCCGCGCCTCTCGCTCGCGCGCTCCTCACTGTCTTCTCCGCTCTCCTCCTTTCGCCGCCGCTCGCTCTCGCGCTCTCGCGCTCCCGCGCGCGTTTCTCACGCCTCGCTCCCATCCGCCTCTCGCTCGCCCCGCGCAAAACATCATATAGAAGACAAAGATACAAAAGATAATCAAGATATAAGGAGAAATTCACACCAGAGACAGAGAAAGAGAAGTGTGAAAAGAAATAATAGAATATGTAGAGAGTTTTTATACGGTCACAATATAGAAATAGAGAGAGAAGAGAGATCAATCACTCACGAAGTATTGAAATTAAGAGATAATAAAAATAATAAATAAGAGAAATAAATACAGAAAATTAAAAATTAGACATTGATATAAAAGAGACAAAATTAAGATGATAAAGAGATAGAATATACTCCTTATCTACGTTACTTTCCAAACCAATTCCTTTTACACACCTGCCACAATCATATAATACTCTCTACCCCAAATATAAGAATATCTCTACTCTATAAACAAATCATAATATTACTTATATATTATCCTAATAGATATATATTCCCCCTCTCTTTTCAGCCTCAATCACAATTTGATAAAAAAACCAAATCATTTAACATATATATACCAATAATATAATATAATATAACTATTATATAATATATAATATATCATACATATATAATATAGTATATAAAAATATGTACAAATATATATAATGAAGTTTAAAATATATTTAAACATATCATATATAAATGGATATCGATTCTCCATTTTTCAAAGATTACCAATTGATATATAGTACCAGTGATATGTGATCCCAATTATATTGAACCTATTACCATATATATACTGATGATGATTCATTTCTTCAGGGTTACCCATCCATATCTAGTAGCAGTGGTATGCGGTTCCCAATTGATTTATGTGTAATACCATAAATGAATAAATATTTCTTCGATTCCACCAGAAATCTTAAGAGACGAAATGGAAGTTCAAATAAAGATGTGAAATCTGTGAGTTGCTTCCGTAGAGCAGTTAGTTGTTATAGTGTCGACGGAAGTAGTAACGTTAAACTGAGGCTGGTAGGCCTGGGTATTAACTGTGTGACTGATGTTCCCACCTTCACCGGTCTGCATGGTGCTTGAGGTTTTGTTATTGTGTCATCGTGAAATTGTTGTTAGTTCTTGAGGGTTTTAAACAGGTACTGGTGAATTTCATGTCGGTGATGGATGATCCTTCTTTTATCTAGTCTTCTGCTGGAAATTGTTGTTTGTTGTCTGAAGGCATTTTTTGCAGAGGGTGTTCTCCTTTCTTCAGGATTACCAATTAAGAGGTGATAGTGTTCGTAGTTTTGGTTCTTTCGTTTTTTTTCTTTTCACTACAGAGGTTGTTGATGACTTAGGTTTACGTTGAAAGACCTAAGGATACAGTTACTATGCTAGTTGTTTTCTTTGTCAAAGTTGTCTCTTCCACCTCTTGGAAAGTATGTTTTTTGAGTCAATAATAAAATTTATTTATAACTGGATAATGAATTTATAGAAGAATATTAAAAAAGACGGTGACGATAATCCTTCGCACGAGCAAATTTTCAGTTGGCGGCTTTCATACAAGTGATAGAGCCTTCGCGCACGCAGCGGGGACATTCTATACCACCTCAAACGGAAACAAACACACCACACACAACCACACACACACCACCACACACAGTGAGCTTATTATCATTCAAATCATGGCCAAGAGCTTACTATATTATATTAGGTTATTTATATCTTATAATCCAAAATGTTTTATATCAGCATACTACAGATTCACCGAGAAATTGGTAATTGAATGGAATTTTATATATCACTATAACGATAATTATAATTTGACTACTTGCAGTCCAATGAAGTGCTTTATGATAACTCACTTGAGAAATAATATGATCTAGACAATATGCAATCTCATAGTATATATATTATGTATAGATATATTATATATACCTATAAAATATATATTATATAATGTAATAATAATTGATATGTTAAGTATATATACCGATATACCTGAGATAATATATATATATAGGTAATATATAATATTATATAGTATATGGAACTTAAAATATATAATTTTTGAAAATTTTTACTGATTTTAATTTATACTACTTTTTAAAAAGTTTTTTTTTTAACTTAAGGCCAAGAAGAAATACGGCGGATTTGTATCGCGACTACGTAACATGCTGACCAAATATAAAGCAGTTTCAGATGGAAATACTCGCTGCATGCATGTTATTAATGGATAAAGCATTAAATGAACTATTTGCAAGTTTCAAAACTTCCTTGGTTTTGCTGCACTGATCTCTCTAATAATCGTCTAATAGGTATGTATTAATTACGGAATAATTTTTTATTGTAATTGAACGAAATATAATAACTGTTCATTTTTACTTTTTACATTATTAAATAAGTATTTCTATTGAAAAAAAAATTAACGTGAGCTAATAATAATTATAAATTATTTGTTATTATTATACTATATATATATGATACCCAATAACTCTATATATATTAATATTATATATTATATTATATATATATATAATAATTCACTATATAATATATATATATTATATATATATTATATATATTAATTAATTATATATATAATATATATTATATAATATTATATTATATATATTAATATATATTAATTAATATACAAACATATTCTATCCATGATATATAAGTATTAATAAATATTCAATTTAGATTGAATACACAATATATTAGGATTTCTATATAGAATACATAAATATTCTTATATTATATATATTATAATATATATAATTATAATATATATATTAATGTCTTCTGCTTCTTCATTTCTTGTAAATTATTATATTATTCAATTTATTTAATTTTAATTATTATATTATTATATTATTAATTATATATTTATTATTATTTCATCTATACCATACCCTTACTATATTATTGGTGGCCTATCAATAGATGTGTGAGTGTTTGAAGCAACCTGTTATTGTGGACATTAATTAGTATATCCTTATGTACTTTAGTATATATCTATGAATCCATACTAGACTCCTACTCTACCGTTCATTCATTCATACAGTATCTTCCATTTTCAGTCTTTTTGATATAGTTTCATTAATTTTACTGTCATAGTTGAGATAATATCCTTGAAATGTTATGGTATTCATCAGGAAGAGGGTATTATTAATACATTGTGAATGTTTGTACTTATGTATATAACGACTTTTACTCATTCTATTGAGATCACAGCATATATAATTTTACGGATAGGTGCTGCCCTATTTAGTGAATTGCATTGGAGAGCTAGATGTGATGGATAATATACTTGAATCTCATCCTTATTTATCATTTATAATTCATATTTGAAGGTGAGTGTAATGATTTATAACCTATTTAATGCTTGAAGTATCTGACAGCATTTGATCGATATTTCCATCTGTAATAATTTGATTGGAACTGTACATTGTAGAATAATGACCATAAATTGAGATTTGAGTGTACTATAAGCATGCTTTCATAAAGGTTGTTATATAAAGATTAGCGCGACCCGACTGACCTAATACAAATTAGTTTACATAATCGGTGAGTTTCTTTTTAATAATACTATTACCATTCTCTCATTGGTATGATCAAAATAGTTACCATGAAGTTTACTTGTAATAGAGATTGGAATACATGTGCACAAAGTTTATTTACTTCCTAATTTACCTGAATACCCGGGCATCTCTTATGTTTTCCCGCGCACCTCCCCCTGCATCGCTGGTTGTTGGATGGCAAACAATGTGAAGGTGTCGTATGTTGTGTTGCCTAAATGGGTTCTAGAGGCACCTAAGAAAAAGAGAGGTGTGTGCTATGCCGTCTCCATTGCAACGCACACACTGATCATAGATATCCGCGTGTTCGAGTGAATTTCAATTTGTGCATGGAGGGTAAAGCATAAAGATAATTATAATAATAATAATAATAATAATAAGGTATGAGAAAAAGGAAGGCTTAGGGAGCAATTACAGATGACTAGTAAATATAGATTAAAGATGCCAATATATGATGCCAATGAAAGTAATGAATATAATAAATAATAATAATAATAAAATAAGTAAAGAATTATTTGAATAAATAGAGTATGTAGAGTGAGCCCCTATAGTAATGAATGAAGGAGAAGATCTTTAATTGAGCAGAATTGGTAATAAAAATTGTTTAAATATGTAATAAATTATAATCTACTATATAAATGATATAATTAATAATAATAATAATAATTAATAATAAATTAATTATAATAAATAATATAAATTAAATAAATTATCTTAAATTTTTTATTATAAAAGCAAAATAATTTATATTTAAATTAAAAAACAAAATTTATTTAATAATTTATAATAAGAAAATTTTTAAACAGCGTCAATATTTTAAACAACGTTTTTGCTAATAAGTTTTATTTCATATTAATTAACTTACTATAATAATTATTTATATTAATTTTTACATAATTATAAATAGAAAATTTTTATATAATATATATAATTTAAACTTACTATTAATTTGTTGCAAATAATAAAATATTTAAAAAATAAATGATTTCTTTATTTGAGATTGTGGAATAAATATATTTTGGCCCGTATATATATATATATACTTACATGAACAATGATCAACTATTGCTTTTCTAACTATATTTTATATCAATGTTTTTACTTGTACACTAAATATAATATATAATAATATTCAATATATAACAAAAAATAAAAATCTTATTTTAAACTTAAGTAATTGTTTTGAGTAATGTATCAACAAATTAAACCATTAACTCAATGAAAATATGTTCCAGTTATAAAACTGAGATTTACGTCATTAATTTTTGTTCTCATAGTTTCTCATATTCCTACCTTATCCTTTACCTCCAAGCCCCTTTTGGTCATAACCAGCAGATAAGGCACGATTCCTCTGCATATTTCACCTTCATTGTATACGTTTCATACTATCTCTTAAATCATTTAAGCATTGATTACCATTTTCATTTTGAAATTACATAAATTTCTGGCTTACCCTCTTTTAATAAAAAGAAGATTCTGCTGCTAAGAAACGCAGTTATAGAGAGGAGCTGTCGTGGATAGCAGTTATACACGAAAACGTATGACTAGATCTATAAGATTGGTAATAAAACAACTAGCAATAGTGCACAAACTGATCGAAAATGCACTACACTGAGAGGATGTTTTGTTAACTCCGAGTGTTCCGTATGTGTTTTTTAATGCTTCTCATAGATTGTTCGTTCTTGGGAATTGTATTACTTCCATTGCTCGTCTTCGGAGAAACTGCTTCTCTAAGTGAGTAGTTCAAGTTTGTAGATGGTTGTTCAGACCAGAGTGTAAAGAAAAAGATGCTCCGGATCAACTGAAAGGCCCCGAAAACGCTCGCCGTGTTCGGTGTGTGAGTGTGTGTGTCTTCGTCGTACCTACCGAAGGAATCCCTATCGTTTATTGCAATAATATAAAATGTATATATAAACACAGATCATATACTTCTGTTATATATTCTCCGAATACCATATTAGATATCAATGAGTATAATAAGTACTTATATACAATTAATTAGAGGGGACACTTACGTTATCTCTCTCTCGTTATACTGTTTTATTTAAGTTATAAGTAACTAAATAGTATTTACTAATTTATAATTATTTAATTTATATTATATTATTTTATTATTTATATTATTATTTTATATTAATTAATTTTATTAATTATTTATATATTAATTTGTTATATTTAATTTAATTATATTTAATTATATGAAGACCTATCTGCAGACTTCAAGGTATTTTTTTGTTTTTTCATGTCCATATTAATTATCATTTATGGTATTATAAAAATAGATTATAATTTATATAAATAGCTCATTGATGGATTATAAATTGTGGTGAGAAGAAAGATATGATAAATTGAACCTCACTATGTTATGGTGATAAGGAGGTGTATGATAATGGGTGATATATATAAGATTTTTAGCACTCTTATGTAATCCACTATTTTACTCCATACGAATGCTCTTACTCTTCTGCAATGTAAAGTGTCACAAAGCTGAGTGTGTAATCACGAATAGGCGATTGTATCTCTGCATGTCATGACTTTCAATCTATAAAAATGTATTAATTGGATTATTGGATAAATAAGTCTATTTTATCTCTTCTCTTGTTTGATCGCTCAGATATCAATTATCTCTAAATAATGTTAGCAACTCGAATGATTTTGGTTCCTTTTCTCTCCGTTCCTCTGATAACTGATGAAACGGATGTGATGGGATTTTTACAACTTGTAAATAATGACACAGTGATTGTTCTATTTGTTATCTTAAATATATAGTTCACTTATTATCTGATAAAATTAATCTCGATTTCAAAATTTTTAATTAAGATTATACAGATTACGATTATTGATACTTTATCTTCTGTCTCTCTGTCCCTGTCCCTTAAGATTTCAGTATTTCAATACTACATTTACGTCTTTCTGTCTTTCTTTCCCCAAATATTACGATAATAATTAATATTATATTTATCTCTTTTCGTCTCCTTATCCATGAATCAGTGGCTTTGTTCTTCAGGGTAGCGGGGAGGGATACAAAGCATTGATTAGTTGCATTTAAATGTAGTAGTCATTGTCAGCTCGATTCTATTTTTCAGTAGTGAGTCTGCCATCAGGAAAATATGCGAATGCTATGCGGAACTCACTTTTTTAGGCATCGATAATCATATCCACCAATGCAGTTTCTAGACCTTTCATACTTTATAGGAGAGTTACCGGAGGAAGCCTGGGGTGAGAGATGTGGGGGTGTGCAAACATGCATTGGGGTAGATTTCTGAGAGGAATAGCCAGATGATCATTGTTTCTGGCAAGAGCAATGGAGTAAGAGCAGAATTCATTCGGCAGAGGCCCAAACAAACTTCCACGGACTTTTAGTTAGGTACTTTAAGCTACGATGATAACAGAGGTCAGTGCTGTAGTAGACTAGATGGAAATTTTTAGTCTTTCCCACGACACCGGAGATTAACTGAGGGAAGCTCCTATGGGCAGTAATATAGGTATTTATATTATTATATTATTATATATATAATTATAGTTATATATAATTATTATTATAATAGTTGAGTGAGTTTTAATAGTAGCTCTTGAACTGGAGAATGAAAAGTATAATTATAATGCATAGGCTTGATATTAGCGTAAAGCGTTGTATACATAATATAATATATAATATAGTGTTAATTATGGTATATTTTAAATATTTAATGCAGAGTGATGATATATAGGCTAGGGATGATGCTATGTATTACTTATCACCTATTATGAGTTTATTTCATTTAATTTATGTGTAATTATGAGGCGAGGTTGGTGATTATTATATTGTAAAATATATATAGAATTATAGATGAATTGTAGGTATTAGGCATGAGATAGAAGGTGCTAGATTATGATGGTTAATGAAAGAGAGTGGAAGTGAGTATATATATATATACATCTATAACCTTATTATATTAATGGTCAGGTTAATTGATATTTATATAATAGTACATGTTGTGTTAGAGTGTTAATCTGAAAAAAGTGAAGTAATTTAATAAGAGTGAGTAATTCGTATGTGATAAGATATATTATGGTAGGATTTGGTTATAAGGTGTAATGTTAGAGTATATTTAGGTAAGTAATGAGTAGAGGTATATATATAGATTAGGTTTATGGTTGATGAGTGATGATGAGACAGTCTTTACTAGTTAGTTGTTATATAATATAGTTACGTTATATTGTAAGGTATATATATACTAGTGATTAGAGTACAGTACTGAATAACATATAGAGTATGTTATACTGATATGAGTTTTAATAAATATATTTTTAAGTTGATTATAATATTGTATGATATATATATAATATAGTATGTAATACGGACAGATTGTATGTATATTGCAGAGTATACTATATGTGATAGTAGGAAAGTATATTATATAGTGAATATGGCCTTATATATTAATAGGATAATATATATTGGTTATGAGTATGGCTATTATAGTTGACCTCAATTTAAATTTCATTTATAGGTATTGGTTAGTAGTGTAAATATGAGATATAATTAACTTAATAGTCTATATTATTATTAGAGTGCCTTATATATATATACTATTAGTAGTGAGCTTTAATATTATACTAATGAAGATAGTAATTTGAGTGAGATTAATTAAGTTTTACAATCTCTTAGAAGAAATGTTGCAATAGCTGGTCATGTGGTTTAGTGAAAAAAAGGATGCCTTGTCGAACATCATTCTCTCTTCTGAAATCAGTAAAACTTGTTTTGTGATCTACAGCATACCAGCGTTAAAACTTTAATTTATGTTTATTTTGCATGTGGAAGAGGTCATAGCGTTCTCTGGAGCAGTATTAAATTACTAACGATAACAAGGCCCAAATCGTTAAAAACAATAGGAAGTTTTCCAGTAAATTTTAATAGAGGAAACGACATGAGTTTTATGTTTGTTATAGTTCTATTTATTGATATACTTTTTTACAATGTAGGTTTTAGGGTATACGTTAGGCATGGGGGACTATATCTGGGTTAAGTGAGGTTAGGTGTAGGGCTGTTGAGTGTTAAGTGTTGAACGTTAGGTTTAGGGTTAGGTTAGGTTAGGTTAGTTTAGGTATGTTCGTTTTTAGATTTCTATCGTTAATATTAAATTAGGAAAAATAGTTGTCGATATAAGATCTTTTTATCGTATCAGATTTGTGCTAACTCGTATTACGTGTGTGCGAAAGAAGATACTTCTATCGGGTGCGTGAAGGAAATACCGTTTGAGGTGAATATAACGTATATTAATCCGGACAGCGAAAAGATTATTATGCAAGAAAGAAATGATTTATTGTGTCGTAAGAGCTCATAGTTAGGAAGAAAGTTGTGTGCGGAGGAGGCGTTGCCGTGAATCGGAATAAAAGAATTTGCATTGTACGTTCTAACCTAATCGCACTGAGGGCAGACAGAACTATTATTAATTGAATATAGTATAATATAAGAGAATAGGACTCTATCGCGTGGTACACACTGTGGAATTAAAGCGAAATAGTGGGTTTAAATCGTGTAAAAATATTTGTAAAATCCGAAGATACAATTTGTCAACACATCAAGCAGCATCATTCACAAAAAAACTTGTAATCCCGCAAACCAAAAAAGCAACACAAAAACAAACAAGTCGGAGGAAAGTATTATAGTGCAATAGGTTGACGAGTTACATTAAGAAGGTGGCCAGATAATAAAACACAAAAAGTGGTGTGGGTTGACATAGTAGGATAGACATACGGTGGAGATTCTTTACTTTGCGTGAGGTGTCTATTGGTGGGAGGAAAAGAAGGACAATCGTAATGAAATCTTTCGAAAAATATTAACCAATTTCTCTAACCGTTCTGTAACACAAAAATAAAATTTACATAGATTTATTTTGCGATAAATGTGTACAAAGTTATATTTACATATATTTAAATATGAAAACGCTCATCTCACTTTCGAAAGCAGTAGAAGAAAGTAAAAGTAGTATATTAGTACCTGTCTTGAATTGGTCTAAAATTTTAATACTATATTTAAGTGTAAATTACAGTATGAGTATATATATATGATATATATATATATATGTAGTTATTTTTTATATATATATAATAGGTTATATTACTAATTATTATAGTATATGTTGACAACGGGACTAGTTCTGATTAAAGGAGAATATTTGTGGATATATAATATATATATAATGTAAAAACCTATTATACTACTCAGACTGTACTGATAAGTATATATATGCAATACTCTAAGTGAAGGATTACTATATATCGTCGCGGTGCATATATATATATATATATATATATAGTTCAGATGACCCTAAGTGGGTTTAGAAAAACAAATTATATACATTTACTGACTGAACGTCGCGAGTATATTATATATTATTTCAATTAATACCATATACAAAAAAGTTGGATTCAATTAATAATAAATTGTTTGGTAATAATAATTTAGTTTTAATTTTGAGGTACTGAGTATATAAATATACCAACCTTATTGCGAGAGTTTGCTATTTTTAATGGTTGGTGAATAAGTGATAAGACCGTTAAAGATCACACACACCACACTGAACATAGCACACTACAAGCCTTATCCATCACACACCACACACCAACACACACAACCACATCTACAAACATACCACACCACTATTACATCCTCACTCATCATATCCACTTAATATATATAGTATAAGTATGTCATAGTTAATATAATGCAATCTACTATTTAACTTCTCAATAGTATCTATGATGGTATATATTATAGTAGTAAAAGAAATATTCAGTTTGAGTAATGATATATATTATATATTTAATATATATATATATGATATTAATATAATATTAATATAATATATATATATATATATATATATTTCAACTCAATTATATATGACAAATATAAGATAACATATTATTTTGGTCCTTTATTTAATATATAAAGTTTTTCAACCATTTTTAATTTATAGCATATCGGTAATAATTAGGTTGGTAATGCTATCATCTAGAATATTATATTATACCTTACCCTCTAACTAAGATTGGACTTATTTCATGTTGTTACGTAAATATAAAGTAGTAGAATTAATTTATAGTTTATCAGCACACTCGGTGGGTTTGCCGGAAACCCGCGTGAGTGGTCCGTGGGCGCGTTTACGTTTTAGTAGCTGAAACTGTTCATCTTGGTAATATATGTGTAAATTCTTAAAAAAAAAAAAAAAAGGTATTGTAAACAATTGGCCGCTCTACATTCGCTCTACAAACTTTACGTAGACTCACACCTCCAACAGACTATTAAACACAATCTTGAATTATTATGTAAAATTGCGCGTACCGCCACACACACACAAGTACTTAGTAAATCATGGACGTAGATTCAATGTTTCTTTGTAAAGTGGGGATGTTAGTAATCATGAACATATTGTTGAGTGAGAACACATTGCTACAATAACAACAATAAGTTTCTGTATTGTTTCATTTATTCCCAAAGGAAATAGCAACGATTACATGGCTGAGGGCCAGTGGTTGTGTCCCTATTACAATGAAAAAAGGTTTATAATATATAAAAGAGATGCGCATTTTAAAAAACTTTTACATTACTGTTATTGGTAAAGTAAAGCAAAAACTTACTAATAAACAATACAACATTTGTCATTACTTTTTAACTTTGATCATTAATGGTCATTAATCCCCTTCGTCTCTTGCCATCACAAAAATGTTTCCACACCCTAATTTCTCCAAAGTCCTAGAGTTAAATCGAGCAACCCCGAGTTTCATCTCTGCTGCCTAAGTATCTTATAAGCCAATTCACTTAACCTTTACGGTCGGGTCATGTGTACTTCTTCAAGATAATCCTTTTTTTATTCATGTTTTAATCTTTGAAAAAAGATCTTCTCAGCAGATGCATGAGTTACTCGGGTAGTGTCCAGAAACGATTATAAAAAGCTGTACATCACGCTGGAATACCTATTCTTAAATGATCCACAATTAATTTTCTCAAAATCAAAATTAAATTTTCTGCCACTTGTATTATTTTGCTCAAATTTTCTTTCTTTATTTCATATAGTTGCCACAAACATTCCTGAAGCAATCAAATTCCGTAGGGCTAAAGAGACTTGTCCGGTCGGCTTCATATTTTTGTTAAAACTTGTCAAGCAGTGACTCCATGATTCTAATTTTTTATTCCGTTTAGTTTCTGTAAGGGCTGTTAGGGCTTAAAAAGCCAAAACAAACTGTGGTTTCACGTTTCAGACTCATACTCTTGCGTACCTCCTTTTCACTTGTGCCTCAGATATATAGTATAATCAAATTTAGCTCCTCTAAAAAACCCTCACCTTGAAATTGTGCAAAGGATTCAATGAAGTCAACATCATTTAGAAAGCTCATCAAAGAAGCTGTCACTTTGCTTTTCGTTTAGTAGGCAATGAAGTCTCACATTTTTTGCCAGCTTCTGGCCAATTTCCTGGGCCTCTTTTCCACTAGCTTGTTTTAAAAACTCTCCCGGCAACTGGGTTTAGTTTTGGTTGATCTACCATTTCTTAAAAAGTGAAGCTTTCCCCATACCAGGATATGTGCTATTTTTTTGGAGTGTCTTTCTAAAGTTGATGTTTAATACTGGTCCAAAATTTTGCCTTTGAAACACAAGCATTCTAAAATGAGTAGTGAAAAGTAGACATTTGCCTTCTTAATGCTGTCGCCTCAACTTTGTTGAAGTTAGAATGGTTTTTGATAATCTATGGAGGTGTAGCAACACAGTTCAAAATATAAATATGAAATTAACTTTAAACTTGCCAAGCAAGCAATCGAACCCGCCAACAAGAGCATCAAGTTGTGGAAAAAATCTTTCAACCTTTACAATAAAGTCAATTTAAAAAGAAATTTCTCTTCAGTGATTGCCATCTTGGAAGACTCTGACTGAAATACCTATATATCTCATTAATCATTCATTAAAAGATACATACATTTCTGAAATTTCCTTTGCAGGAATATTCAAGACTAAGTTATATGTCTGGTGATTTGCACAAGCCCTATACTCTATCCATTATAAGGCGACTTTCGCCTTCGATTTCTGATGATCTACATTTCCCAATTGTATTTCCCACTGCATAACAAAAATATGATATATGATATTTTAAAAAAAAATATCCAAGATGAATTTCAGTTTGCTTATTATACTATATCATATATTATATTATCTATATATATATATATAATATATATATTATATATATATAATAACTACTATATATATAATATACTATTATATATTATATATATATAATATATATATATATTATTATATATATTTAAATATATAATTTATATTATTATATTTATATATTATATATATTTTTTTTTTTTTTTTTTTTTTTTTTTTTTTTTTTTTTTTTTGAGTGAGTTTACAGGAATCACCACTGCGCAGGAGCCACCACTTCTCACAAAAAAGCGGCGATACCACTGCAGTCAGTAAAACCAACTAGTATCGGTTTGGTCTAACTGCCTAAACATGAACGCATCGAAATACGGTGGAATGCACTAGTTTTTATTCCTAAATAGAGCAGAGTCAGTTTGCCGAAGGAAAGGCACAAAATCGCGTCACAGCGGTGTCTGTCGCTACTAACCTGAGAATATTAGCTAAGTCGATAATACATAATAGACAGAGTTATCTAACCTGGAAGATACACGGATACTGGCTGTCTCAACAAGCGGAAAAACCACCATAGCTTATGGTTCTCTAATATCTGGAAGCCTGCAAGATGCCTACATCAATTCCATCGAAAAAGATTTGGAACTTTTATTTCTACAAGAAAGTAGACACTGGGACGGCAGAAATAGGACATAAAGGGGGATGCTACCTTGCCATAAGATAGCTAGCTATAAATCACATTAATATGGCCAATTCGCAAACGAGCCAGGACCACCTCCTGTTTTGCCGACTCCTGAGCGAAAAGACGTATGGCCAAATCCCCTCAGGAGCAGGCTGTTACGGCTACGCAGTTTTTAGCACCAGCGATGGATCTTCCGACGAAAAACCCTAGCCATGAAAGATCGAGGAAAGCCCCGTTTGAGTCGGGAGCAGAAAATTCAGCAGCTGGGAGGTGTTCCCATCAAGATGTTTCCACAAATACGGTAAAGTTCGTCGACAACTGGTAATTTTGCAGGTTTGGCGGCGCTAAAGGGGGCCGCTTTGTCAGCTATTATTCGTATGTACCCAGGATTACCCACGTGAGATGGGACCCAACAAAAACGTCAAACACTTGTGTCTAGCATGCAGCTACATAGAAACCTTGCGATGATGTAAAACCAAAGGATGTCTGGTCTTTCGATTTTGTAGTGCAAGAAAGATGCACTCTGCGAGCAGAAAAAATCGATATGAGTGTGTCAAGAGGATCTTAAGTAGTCAAAATCACTGATTAATAGCTAAATGTTAGATGCAACTAACTCTGGTGCCGTCAAAGACGGACGCTGTCAGAAGGGAGAGTGTTGGGACACTAGTAAGGTTGTGGAAATGAACCTCAGCTGATTAGCTCCCACCCCAACCGTCTCGCCTTGATCCGTCGTTGTAGTAAGCTCACTAAGAGCTCCGCTCACTAATGTTAGAGCCCAGGACTGAGACAGAAAGGAATTACCATTCATAGGAGAGACGGAGTGGTCCCCGTGAAATCCTTTGAGAGGTCAGTACTATACAACACTATAGGCGCCTGGTGTGTCACGGCATAAGCAGCAAAGGCCCTCTGCGATACGTCGTAGAGATCGTGACACAACGACCATGCACTCAAGGCATGAATCAATTCAATCGTAGTTACAAATTGTAATATACAAGCTCCGCACAAGGTGAGGCGTGGGAGAAACGCGGTAAGACAGGACTAGCTCCACAATCTCAGCAAACGGCCAATAGGCTAAGTAGGCTACGTAAATGAACCTCAGCGATGAGATGGAGACAAAGCCGATGGCTTTGGGTATTTGTAGACGAGAAAAAGGAGCACATGAGATGATTCTCTCCGTAAAGACCAGGTGCATCACCCCAGCCTCCACCTCCAAACTCTCGTTTGGCGAAGAACGAACGCCCAAGTGGATATCCGCAGACCTCAATTCTGTAGTCGGAATCTGAGAAAGGTCGTATAAGTACGCTCAGAGACGTAACTGTGGCCACTATATCGCACCACGCATAATCCACTTGTGACTGACCAACCTAATGATCAGATATTATAATATATATATATAATATTATATATAGCCTAAAAATCCGTGCCATTAATTAAAACATTCCGATGAATGTAAGATATGCATGTTAATGTATCTATTTATTTTCTGTTGTTTTTTATCTTTATGTACCAACGTCGCCGCTCTCTTATCAAATCTATCCGCATGATATTATCTGGTTACAACATTATCTTGTTTAAAGAAAGTTTCCTTCCGTTTAAAACAAATGCCTCTAAGGAAGTTTGTTGTATTTTATGCGTAAAAACCTAAAAATTGCCCCATCACATTACCAAATGTGTATGGACGATAAGAAGCTCATACATTAGTCTGTGCTATTCTGTTATTATATTATTTTTTAAAAATATGTTAACACTATAACGGTGAAGAAATCTGGTGACGTCACATACTGGGCAGTTTTTCGATAAAAATGCGAGAGGGGACCACAGTGCGGGAAAAAAAAAAAAAAAAAAAAAAAAACAAAAAGGCTAATGCGGGAGTTCAGCAAACCGACTTGTTCTCAAGTGGTTGCTGTTATGTCAGTGCTGTTGAGACCCTGGGAAGGCCTCCTAGATAACCCGTCTTATACACAAAGGTAACCAGCCCTATCACGCCTTTAATTCAAACACGCGTTCCTTCAATCCTCTGATATATTCCTAAGAAAGTAATCTAAAATTAATCGTCGAACACCAGTTGCATCTTCAAACTCTAAATCACTTCACTCCTATGACCTAAACGCAGCCTCCTCTGTGTTCTTCAACGTCCTCCGTCTCTCTCGTATTTGACAAAAAACACACTTAAACCGAAGCCATCACGCTGGCCCATTCCGAAGATCAATGATAAGCTTCTTAGAGCTAATAAATAACAAGAGCGCCGAATTCACATGACTAGACAACCCCAGTAGAGAGACTTATGGACATCACTGCCCCTCCAGCCCTTCTAAACAAACCTCATATTACTCGCCAAACTCCACACCCTCATGCCTAGAATAATTATGTAATCCATCCCCTCCCTACCCCATCGTTCGACGAATGCGGACTCCACTCAAAGGTAAGCCATCTCAAAATTTTCGAATTTGATATCCTCGTACAGTAATTCGCTGATGACAAATCCGTCCATGTTTTATCATATAATTACAAAGAACAATTGCTATATATTATATTCTACCTGATCAAAATAACAAGAAGGGATGTTAATATAAGAAATGATAAATCTACTCCTCTTACTATAACCTCTCTCTATTAATTTAATAATTTTTACGAGACATGACGGTGATTAATCGTGATAATTTACCTGACTATATAATTATAACAGGAACATCAATCTCCTCATCGACTGATCTTCATTCAAAAACTACTGTACTTATATTGTAACTTCGTTCACTAAGGAGCTTACACTGCTCTCTAATTACTTGTATACTAATATATCATTATATAATATAATGAATTATAACTACTTACTATATACCTAATACATATATATATATATCATATATACATATAACTATCAATTATTGATATCACTATATAGAAGTTATAATATCTATTAATTTATTAAAATCATTTATATACTTATATATATCCTATAATCTGCACTAACTCTACATCATCAATCAAGGCCTATGTATAGCTGATTGTATGTTAATGTATGTTATTTTTAAGGTATGCTGCCCCCGGTACTTCCCAACTCTGCTTGCTGTATCTATCTGTGCTATAATGTACAGTATATCCTACTCGTCTTGTCATAATCTCTCTCGTTACCTATCTAGATCCACATTGTAGAGATAACAAGAGAAAGAGAAATGTTGGTAAAACTTTCCAACTTATATCTCCTATAAAGATAAGACTACTACGCATGATTAAAATATCATATATTTATTAAGAATATATTTTGTGTCTGTATGAATATTTCAAGGCGTTGAGCGAAACATAAAACAAAAAATTAATTAAGGTGAAGTTAATAAAAACAAAATCATTTCGCAGTGCTTAAATATCTTTCGTTCACTTTTTCCCATGAAAGTCTTTTCTAATTGATTTCTTGTAAGTGAAAAATCAATGTTAATTCTATTATTAATACTATTTATCAAAGAATAAAAATATAATATATTCACCTTTATTCAAATAAAGAATTAAAATAAAATAAAAAAAGATAAAGTCCAATAAAGATAAGTACTATAGCTTAAAAATAATAAATGGGATATAATAAAATTCAATAATATACTATAATTATATATATATATATATATATTATAATATATATATATTATATATATATTGTAATGGATTGTTTTGATAAAAATATTAAATTTGATATTGTCCACTATGATTTAACTATACTACATCTAGGCAAGAGTATAAACAATGTTCCTTTGCCGACGCCACACGACGTGAATGGACCAATAAACTGACCAATACACTTAACACTTTCCAATGTATTCTCAAACCTAATAGGCGATATACAGTATCCAGACCTCCTTTGAATACATTAAAGGATTTCGAAAGTAATGACATTAAAGACTACAGATAGGGCTACAGGCTTGAGCAAGCTTTCAAAATAGATTGATGGGTAAGTACCACTGCGTTGCACGAAATAAGAAATGAGCAATAGAAAGTAGTAAGATTTGCAGAAAAAATAAAGAAAGGAAGTCTCACCGTGGCCGCTGCTTCGTAACTCCTCGACTTACTGTGAAAAAACAAGCAAAAATAACTATAATAAGGAATTCTTGTATCATCTCATAGTGAGAATTTTCGTTTTGCATGCCATATTATTATTTCACATTGTTATTCCACTAAATTTTTTTTGCATATATATTCACGAGTCTTTCTATCTATCTTATCCACAATATTATTCATTAATTAATTTCTTCACTGACCACGTATCTCCATGGTTAATCTTTGTAATTTGATTCTCCTTCCAAGTGACAAAACAACGTGCTTGAACGGGTTCGTTTGCATTCTATATGACAAAACCTCCAGTCAACAATAACTCGTATCAATGAATTTACCTCGTTTTATGATCAACTGTTTGATCATGAATATCAACTGTCTTAAGACCGAAAAATAATAGCTATTCCTGATTATTTGAATAAATAAGAAAGGAAACTACCTTTGGAAACACTCAGGAAACTACTGGAATAAATTTAAAAAATACTTAATAAAACAAACTCGAAATGAATAAATATGTACTGCTTTTTATACAAAAACTAAAGTTTACTTGCACCATCAGTGTAACACGTAATTTAGATGTCCAGCAGAATCCACGTACATCGTCGCACCCGATATGCTGATTTAGATAATTCTTCATTAGTATCCAAAAATATCAATTATGAATTTTTTTTATGCTTTAAAATATAGTTAACCTTTTATGTAAACCTATCAACATTTAGGTAACATCATGTAAGCATTTAACTATTTTAAAGAAATAATAAATACTACGTAAAAATAATCTTGCTCATTCCTCTACTCCCAGATGATGCATGTTCCAAGAAAGTTTGATTGTTTATCTTGCTCTACACTAATTAGAGCTTTTTTATGTCACGATTAATCGATAGAACTAGATAGAAGAGACAAGATATATATATTGTTTAATTAATAACAGTTTTACATAGTACAAGTAATAGTTTTTATATACAATTGCCAGCTGATCCGACGTGCTCTAATACTAAATTTTTACAGATCCTCGCCCATTTAAAATAGTATATAAAATAATATAATATAGAGTATCTTATTTTCAAAAAATATGTGTTTATTGAAATAAATAAAATATAATTAAGCAAAAATATATAGCTATCTGCAAATTATTAAAAAATTAGCTAAATAATGCTACAAATCCTTTGAAAAAATCTTTTTACATGA
>JABUQX010064334.1:0-39532 GCA_015478945.1 Trachelipus rathkii | reverse complement strand
ATATATATATATATATATATATATATGATTCGTATAAAATAATTATATCTTCTGCAAGTGTCTTGAATGCCAAGTCATGTTATATTTGCAAACTACTTTGTTATTTTCAAATTGATCTGGTGAAAATATTTTGTTTTAAAGGAATAATTCAGGGCATAGCCATACTTGGACCAAATGTCTCCTAATGTTTCTCCGGCACACTGAAATTCTGTCTTCAATATTGACATCGGTTTTTTAAATAGACTAATTAGAATATATATTTTTTTTTATATTTTAATTTAGTCGCACGTAAACCATGTAGGCTTTAAAAAAATATCACTTTGATGAGTTTCTTAACTCCAGAAATGTTGATCCCTAACCCCCTTTGTAACATTTCAAAACGCAATCAAAGATTCTCTCCTCCTTCCATACTAATGATCAGCCCCTGGTGAGCTTTATAAATTTCTTGTATTAATAGATTGGAACACTAGATTCTGTCAAGCAAAATGAATAAAAAGTAAAAGACCCTAAATAGAGCGCTTTATAAATTTTCTAATAATCATAACTCTAACCTTAAAAAGGATATTTTTTTAAAAAAATTGAAATCTATCATAGCTTCAGTTAAAATAAATTTACTAATATTTAAAAGATTTTTTTATCTTTTCCGCAACATCTTCACTCGATCTTTAAAGAAATACGATCGTTCCCCGTTCCTTCTCCTAAAGAATCTATTTTTGTAAGTATAAACCTCTTTAATATCAGTCTTTCAGTAACAAAGAGCAAAAAAAGCTTTACATAAAAAGAGCTCGACAGTTGAAAAAGCCGCCGTATGTTTGACTACTCAACCATCCGATTTCGATAATAATAATAATAATAATAATAATAATAATAATAATAATAATAATAATAATAATAATAATAATAATAATAATAATAATAATAATAATAATAATAATAATAATAATAATAATAATAATAATAATAATAATAATAATAATAAATAATAATAATAAATAATAATAATAATAATAATAATAATAATAATAATAATAATAATAATAATAATAATAATAATAATAATAATAGCAGCAGCTGTGAAACATACTCGAATCAAATACACTTGAACAAAGGTAACATTTTACAGTTCCTGATAAGGGTGATGGTGAATATCTTATGATTTGTGCAATATATATCCACACTCATCCTCCAGACACCACCTTTTATTCACATACCTATATCCACCCCCTTTTCTAGGCAACATCTTACACACTTAAACTCTCACATACACATATCCTAATACTCCTCTCTCTCTCTCATACTCTCTCTTCCATACACTCTCTCACTCTTTCATACTCTCTCTCCTCTCTCTTTCTCTTACTCATATTTACTTTCCCTCTCATATTCTCTCTCTCATACTCTCTCTTTCTCTCTAATACTCTCTCTCCCTCTCATACTATCTCTCTCTCTCATACTTTCTATCATACCCTCCCTCTCTCATACTCTCTCTCTCATACTTTCTCTCATTCTCTTTCTCCAACCCTCTCTTACTTTCTCTCTTTCTCATATTCTCTCAAACTCTCATACTTTCTCCTCTCTTACTCTCTGTCTCTCACTGTCATACTCTCTCTCACTCTAACTCTCTCTCTCACTCACTCACCCACTCTCTCTCACTCACTCTCACTCTCTCTTACTCTCACCTCTCTCTCACTCACTCACTCACTTTCTCACTCCTCTACCTCTCTCACTCACTCTCACTCTCTCTCTCTCACTCACCTCTCACTCTCTCTCTCTCACTCATTCATTCACTCACTCACTCTCACTTTCTCTCTCTCACTCATTCATTCACTCACTCTCTCTCTCTTTCTCACTCTCACTCACTCCACTCACTCACCACTCACCTCTCTCTCACTCCTGACTCACCCACTCTCTCTTCTCCCTCAACTCGCCCACTCACTCTCTCTCTCTCTCTCTCTCACTCTCTCTCTCTCTCTCTCTCACTCTCTCTCTCTCCTTACCTTATCCAGTAACTCTCTCTCTTCTCTCACCTACTTCTCTCTCACTCACTACTTACTTTCTCTCTCTACTCTCTTCTCTCACTTCTCTCTCTCCCTCTCTGCTTTCACTCACTCTCTCTCTTCTCTCTCTCTCTCTCTCTCTCTCTCTCTCTCTCTCTCTCTCTCTCTCTCTCTCTCTCTCTCAATCTCTCTCTCTCTCTCTCTCACTCTCTCTCTCTCTCTCTCTCTCTCTCTCTCTCTCTCTCTCTTCTCTCTCTCTCTCTCTCTCTCTCTCTCTCTCTCTCTCTCTCTCTCTCTCTCTCTCTCTCTCTCTCTCTCTCTCTCTCTCTCTCTAACCATTCGAGAGAATCATTTTCCCATGTACTTACCCATACTATGACCTACCGCTGCGAGTTTCCATTCATCAATGACCAGAAATTATTATTTACAGTATTTATAGTTTTAAATTAAAATTATTTCTTGTGAAAAGAACTGCCTTAAAAGTTTTGTTATTCCGCAACTAATTTTTCAAATATTTATATATATACGAGTATATTTTATTATTTATAGTTATTGGAAAGAACATGAAAGATAATTTAGTTGCTCCACCTTTTGATGATTGTAATATTTTTTCTTAATATTTATTTTAATTTTATTTATATTTTTAATGAAAAAATATAAATTAAAATTTCTTTAAAAAAAAAAATTAGACCTCTATACAAGCATCGATATTGTGATTCATTTGAAGTCCTAGTTCACAAAGAGCATTCATAGCTGTTAATATCAGATCTTCAGTTCTGAGGACGATTTGAACTGTGGATTAACATTTATTTTTACCTATTTTCATGGATTTTTTTATGTTATTTACTAAAATCTATCCTTCTTTTCTAATAGATTATTTAGAAACTTCTAACCTCTATAAAATGTTTGAAATAATCATCTTTGTTGTAAGGAAACAATATTTTAATAATTCTATAAGGGCCGTATTTACATACCGGCCTTTTCTCTTCCTTTCGTCAAGTGTTCCTTCAGAATCCTCCCTTAACGTAAATTCAAATTTATGAATGATCCTTAGAAATTTTTTCCTTAAGGAAGCCTTGACGTCGCAATATACTGAAATCTCTTCCTTAGTCAAGGTGGCTCTGAACCAACCTTGAACTCTCCTAAGATTTTGTTTTCCGAGCGGCAGCCATCTTGTTTTTTTATTGTAAAATTCTTAATCAAATCTTTTTTATGTAATTTATTTCATTTGTAGGCATTTATTATGTAAATGATTTTGTTAAATATATACTGTGTAAGAAAATACCCAAAACCACATAATTAGGCTCACACCAGAGAAATAGGCAGCGTGCAACCTTCGACTGGGACCTAACTTTTTAGTGTAAGGAGCGCAGATGATATTTTTATAATTTATCATAATTTCGTAGCTAGGCTACGTTCAGCCTAAGGCTATGCCAACCAAAGCAACTGGAACTAATAAGTGTGAAGCAACACATCTTCAATTCATAGTATTTTTATTAAACGTGTTTAGATTATTTCATTAATTTTTTTTCTTTAATACTTATTTTTTATATACATAAAATTAATATATAATATACTTTTATTTTGTTCTAGTTTCATTTACTTTGTGTTCATTGGTTATTGGTCTCTGACGTCATGAAATATGATGACGTTTTTCCTTGAAAACTGTCTTCGATAAGTAAATCCCGAATAAAGAAGGGAAAGGGTGGTTTATAAATAGCAAAATTTTTTTTTAAGATTCTTATGCAGTGGAGGAATGCTTATCTGAGGCTACCTTTACGGAAAGTCAAGCTTCAAAGTTGATTCGTAAATACGGGCCTAAGTGTTTCAATTTGCTCTCGTTGACTCAGATGCACCTCACTTTTCCAGCTTGACGCTTTGAAACTTGCCTTAATTTTTAGGCATGTGCTACTTTTGCTATTTGTTTCGCCTTGTTTATAAGATTTGCTGCAAGAGCATTGTAAAGTGTGAACTCTTCACCTGGTGTATGCAATTAATATTAACGTCATCAGAACATAATCTTTTTATACTTTTATCATGTTCATTCTGATTATCTACTACTTCTTTTCGACACTATAAAATCTATTTCACAATGGCCAGTTCAAGTTATTGCTTATTGTCTTATTTAATTTTCAAATGTATTGATTATAATATACTAATTACTTGTACTTACTGATTTCGAATTCTTCTAAAAAATCGACAAAAAGTTGATGGATATATTGACTAAAATGATACGATTTAGTGCCTCTTACTTTTATTCTTTTAGTAATATTGTTTTTATCTTCGTTTACATATCTAATATTAATAGTAAAAATAATTTACCTTTGCCCTTGAGCAAGCATCCATTTTTAAATGTACAGATCCTCATTTAAGCAATTTTTAAGTTTGATTTTTGTTATATAATATATTGCTTCTTCTATAACCTTATGTTTTCGTCGAAATTTTTTTTACTCCCAATTTCAAGGCTTCACTCAGACACTCAGGCCCGTATTTACGAATCAACTTTGAAAAACGTCTTGACTTTCCGTAAAGGTAGCCTCAGATAAGCATTCATCCACTGCATAAGAATCTTAAAAAAAATTTGCTATTTATAAACCATCCTTTCCTTTAATCGGGAGCTACTTATCGAAGATAGTTTTCAAGGAAAAACGTCATCATATTTCATGACGTCAGAGACCAATAGCCAATGAACACAGTAAAATGAAACTAGATCAAAATAAAAGTATATTATATATTACTTTTACGTATGTAAATTTATAGAAATATTAAAAAGAAAAAAAATTAATGAAATAATCTAAACGCGTTTAATAAAAATACTATGATAATTGAAGATGTGTTGCTTCACATTTATTACTTCCAGTTGCTTTGGTTGGCATAGCCGTAGGCTGAACGTAGCTTAGCTACGAAATTATGATAAATTATAAAATATCATCTGCGCCTCCCTTACACTAGAGTTAGGTCCTGGTCGAAGGTTGTACGCTGCCTATTTCTCTGGTGTGAGCCTAATTATGTGGTTTTTGGGTATTTTCTTACACGAGTATATATTTGACAAAATTATTTTACATAATAAATGCCAATAAAATATAAGATATGGTAAATTAAATAGGCCACGCGACAAAATTGTACAATAAAATAAGATGGCTGCTGCTCGGAAAACAAAATCTTAAGGAGAGTTCAAGGTTGGTTCAGAGCTTCCTTGACTAAGGAAGAGATTTCTGCTGGTATTTTATGATCAGTTCCTTAGGGAAAAAGCCCTCAAGGATTGCCTATACAAATTTGACTTACGTTATGGAGGATTCTGAAGAACACTTGAGAAAGGGAGGAGAGAAAAGCTGGTATGGGCCATGGCCCTCAGACTTTTAAATCCTCATGTATCCTGCAATTTCTATGTGGTAATACATAATTTATTACTACAATAAGGGTCAGCAATCCTGAAGAGGCCAGGCATGTAACCCTAAAAACTATAACAGCTACACACGAAAATAAATATCATTTTATTAATCAGAGACATTTTCCCTGAAATTAAAAAAAATAAAAATAAGCTTTTTAAAAAATTAAAATTTTTAAAAATGTTGGAAAAATTGCAGTTTTTTGAGAATACGAAGCTGAGTAGGAGGGAGCGCGCAAAGTTGTCAAATGTTGATTTTTTTCTTTATAACTAAAGATACCCTGACGGGTAAATTAAAGATAGTGAGTCGGGGTTTGAGTCACTCTGGGGACTTCTGTCCTCTGTCCCTCCGTCAGCCTTGAAACTCCCTAGTGGATATAAAAAGAAAAATAACATTTTCCAAAGCGTAAAAATAAATGGTATTTGGCAACTTTTGCTCTCGTGAACTAATGCAGGATTCAAGGTCAATCACAGTGTACACTTGCCAGGTCTAAGATTATACTAATATTTAAGGTGCTATTAATAAATATTAGAATAAAATAATTTTTTTTTAAGTTTTGTCGATGAAATTACTTGCTGAAATCAAAAATTTTTATTTATTTTCCCTGTAGATGTTATAGTTTTCTAGTTACATGCCTGGCCTTTCGGGATGTTTATATATAATATAAGAGTATATATATATATATATATATATATATATATATATATATATATATATATATATATATATATATATATATATATATATATATATATATATTATATAAACCTATATATATAATCTGTAGTAATAAAGCAGAATCACCGTCCAACATATTTTAAGTTTTTTTCTGTTCCCTATGATCTGATACATGTTTCTTATGTATATTGTTGCGCTGAATGTAAAAATCATTATTTTTTTTTTTGTTTATCACGATTTCTTTACTGTTATTCACATGAAAACATTTAAAAGTAAAATTGTAAACAAATGATATTTTTTAGTATACAGAGGCAAAAGGTAAATATACAAACAGATTATTTAAATAATAAATGTGTACCTTGCTCAATCATATATTCTCAAAATTTCATATTCATAGGACAAATAAATAATAAAAAAAAAAGATCGCCATTTTTTTCCTTTATGAAATGCAGATATATATATATATATATATATATATATATATATATATATAGTATATATATATTTATATGTATATCTATAAAAATATATATATATATATATATATATATATATATATATATATATATATATATATATATAAGTACAATATGTTTAGATGAAAGACAGTGGCGTAACTAAGAGTCATAGGCCCCCCGCCAAAGTTGAAATGGGGCCTCTTGACCATATATATATATATATATATATATATAGTATATATATATATATATATATATATATATATATATATATATATATATATATATATATATATATAGTATATATGTATGTATATATATATATATATATGGTTTTATATGCTATTAATCAGATTTTTACTCTTTTTTATTTAAGAAATTAGATATTTGTATAAAAAAGTAATGTCATTTTTGGAAAGAGTATGTAAAATGTAGCAAATAAATTTTTTAAAGGGAAAACATGTATTTAAAGACTTTTCACTTTGTAAATAAAAATTTAATAAAATTCTCAAAAACATCTTTTAACATTTTGCTTCCAAATGTATTATTACTATTTATACTTAAATATTCAATTATGTTCTTATTAAAAAAGTGATATCAATCTAA
Source organism: Trachelipus rathkii (assembly GCA_015478945.1). NCBI lineage: Eukaryota > Metazoa > Arthropoda > Malacostraca > Isopoda > Trachelipodidae > Trachelipus > Trachelipus rathkii. The sequence goes on along the minus strand of JABUQX010064334.1, from coordinate 32,407 downwards.
TTAATGATATATATATATATATATATAGCAGCATAGTATAGCATATATATATATATATATATATATATATATATATATATATATATATATATATATATATATATATATATATATATATATATATATATATATATATAGTTAGAAATTATAGAAAAAGAATGTTAACTTACCAAAATTCGTGTATATCTGTTCTCGGTTTGTCAAAATATTAGAAAGGATGAATGCTTTATATTTTACCAAAACGTTTTTGGCTCATTGCCATGAATTTATTAACCACTTCTATCAAATCAAGAGTACAACATGTTTCATTTTCAATTAATAAAGCCAATGCACTTAGCCTTGTTTGTGTCATATTATTCCTTAAAAAAGTTTTAACTTGAGCTTTAAAAACGACCTTTCAGCTATTGCAGATGTTACTGGTAACGTCAAATACAACTGAACTACTGTACACAAGTCTGGTAAGCTACTTATGCTAAGCAGCTGTTTTCTGCGAATAAAAGTTTGCTAAATCTTTAATAGTTACCATATTTTTAATTTTCACTTTCTGTAGTCATAAATGCTTTGAAGGTGATTAATTGTTCATAAAACTGAAAGATAAATCTAAATCGTATTTTTCTTCCAGTTTTAGCCTTTTGCAACTTTTCATTTCGTAGCTCTGCTATTGCTGCAGGAGCAAGAATTGAAAATAACTTCATTAACGTTGTTCATGCTAATGAAACGAGTAGTTATCTGTTCATTTAATATATCAAGAGATTTATTGAAAACCCTAATTCTAAAGGCTTTCAATAGGTCTTCAATTCTTTCATAAGATAAAAAGCCTACTTTCAAAAAACTTTCTTTTTTAATCTGTATTTGACGTCTGGAAGTACCTTTACCAATGTTCCACGATGCCAACTTCGTAGTTTCTTCAACTACATCTTCTCTCGAATTTGTGTCTTAATCCCACCCAAGTTGATTTTTCATCCCAATAGGTGCTGCTTCTGAAGATCTGTATTTGGACTTGAAATATTTTTGAAACAACATTGATGCTTTTTCCAATACTTTACTTTGAAAAACATTTACATTTAAAAAAATCAAAAAAATCACCAAAATTGCCATCCCTGCTTCTTACTCATAAATATCACTTGAGATAAGAACTGCGAAATACTTTTGAAATTGTTTTTTATTGCTAGTAAGGAATCATACTTGGATGACCACCTAGTTGGACACAATTTTTTAGTGTTTTTGTGATGCATTCGTTATTTGTTGAAAAGCTGTTAATTCCTTGCCATCGAGCTGTACTAGAACTGAAATACACATATACTTTTTCCAGTTTGTCATAAAAATTTGAAGAGCCATTATATCTTTTACAGAATCATTAAGAATTAAATTTAAATTATGAGCTGCACAATGAATGTATTCTGCATTTGGAACAATTTTCTATATACGAGCCTTAAGTCCTGAATATTTCTCTCACATATTTGCTCCTCCATCATAGCCTTGACCTCTGCATTTTTCTAATTTAATGTTTTTGTTATCTAATACCTTAACTATTTGTTTTTCAAAGTTTTCGGCACTGCTCTTTGCTATGCTATACAAACACAAAAATTTCTTCAGGGAGGTGTGCAACTATTTCTGCGCCACCCCCAATTTTCTTCAACCCCTAAAATGGACATAAAATTCTGAATTTTCAGCCGATTTTTGACCCTATAAAACACCAAACTGTAGTTTTTTTGCCCTCTAAAACGTTGTTTTCGGGTGTTTTCTGTGACTAGTCATTCTTTTAGAATTTTCAATTTTTCAAAACACATGTTTTTGACATTTTCGTATCAACTTCAGAATTTTTTCAATGACTTCAAATTTGAAATACGTATAGATAGGTCCATTACCTACAATAGTCAAAGATTTTTCGATTTTTTGAATTTTTGACTTTATGTTGTCTTTCCAAATCCACTTCTTTTGGATTTTGAAGTGAGAAATTGCGATAATTCTTTTTCCTGTTCAGGCGAAGTGAGGAAATTTTCAGGGCATATGTAGTCGGGAAGTATATGCATACATTCATTAAAGGATATTTGTATCTAACAGTCTTAGACTTGCCTTGAACACCAAAAATGCTTTGAAATTTTAGTAATTTGATATGAGGATTCATCTGGGCAGACTAATTTGTTGACTATGAGTTGACTTGAAAATTATTGATCATACAAAAACATATATATAATCATTTCCATTTTGACAAATCCAATGAGTTGTAGTGTTATTGAGATCTTTTATACTTGTCCGATCAACATCAAATTTTCGGCTTGTAAAGTCGGGCGAGATGTATCTTTTTCTTATATATATATATATATATATATATATATATATATATATATATATGTATATATATTATATATATATATATATATATATATATAGTATATATATATATATATATATATATATATATATATATATATATATAGTAGTTATATATATATATATATATATATATATATATATATATATATATATATATATATATATATATATATATATATATAGTATATATATATATATATATATATATATATATATATATATGTTGTGTAAATTTTCTATTTTCATATTTCATTTATTATTTTTGGTTTGTTTGCTATTCGCAATTATGGGCCCTTTACCTATCCCGGCAATCTCTCTCTCTCTCTCTCCTCATGGGGTCTGTAGGGTTGTTAGTTGTGCCCCTGATGATGGACAATCTTAGGGCGTGTTAGGTGGAGAAGAAATTGAAAAATGAGGAATGAACGTATTTGAGAGTTGCGTGGTGTGAAGAAAGGGGATAAATTGAGGAGAATAAATGAAAGTACGTTGAGAGTGTTTGGTCATGTGAAAGATACTATAGTCAGTTGGTTATGGAGGCTAGTGGTGAGTGTAATAGAATTAGACCGGCTGGGAGACTGAGGAAAAGTGGATTGAGTCAAAGGAATGCCTGGAAGTGAGAAATGTGAGTTTGGCAGATGCGAGAAGAAAAGATGTATAATAGAAGTGAATGGCGGGATTTTTATGAAGCGTGCGGCTGAGGCCTACCTGAGGTCAAGATGAACCCCCATATTGGCGAGATGCCATGAGTGAGGGTCCGTCTGCTGTCTTGAAGCTCTAGGGTGGATTATTTGACTGCGACGAGTTCTCACTAAAGGTATAGAGGGGGCGGGCTTTCTTTTCGTTTTGCGTCATATTCTTCTACAACCTTTCTGTTTTGGTGCATATTGCGCGCCTTACCTCAGTCTGGGGAGAGAAGGTGGGTGATGATGATGATGATTATATATATATATATATATATATATATATATATATATATATATATATATATATATATATAAATATATATATATATATATATATATATATATATATATATATATATATATATATATATATATATATATATATATATATATAATAGAATTCTAGAAGCTGAAACCGTGCTGCAGAAATATCGTCCATCAGACTCAAATATTGAAGAGGAGTTGGAAACATTTAGAACAGCTCGCGAGCAAAAGGTATCCAATATTATAAATCATGTATTAAAAGTTTGTTTCTTTTTGCCATATATGACTAAATAACTAATTTTTATTATTATTATTATTATTATTATTATTATTATTATTATTAATATTATTATTATTCTCATATTTCCATCATTGTAATTATTTTTATTATTATTATTATTATTATTATTATTACCTCCGCCATGATGGTTGATTCGGTGTTGTTGAGAGGGGGGTCACAGACACTCTTACTACGAAATTTGTCCTTTAATTCTTTTGTTATATTATGTTTATTCATCTCCTTTATTTTTATTATTATTATTATTATTATTATTATTATTATTATTATTATTATTATTATTATTATTATTATTATTATTATTATTATTATTATTATTATTATTATTATTCTCTTATTTCCATTATTGTAATTATTTTTATTATTATTTTTATTCTTGTCCTTGATTTTATTATTATCATTATTATTATTATTATTATTATTATTATTATTATTATTATTATTATTATTATTATTATTATTATTATTATTATTATTATATTTTATGTATCCCGTTGTTTTAACCCGTCCCTTCTCCGTTTTCTGTACGTACTACCCTACGTATTCCTTTTCTCTCTTATGAGAGTCACCCCAGTTTCTTCCTGAATCCCATCGAGCTGTTATCTCTGTGCTTATCTTATGCCCATTTTGGCCACCTTCCCCCGTGGGTGAGAATACAGTTCAAAAACTGGTTGTTCTCGCATATCTCCTGGTAGTGTATTGTTGAGGACCGAGCGTTGCCTAACCACTGAGGAGGCCGTCCTCCATGTCAGTGTATGATCTTGGTCTTCGCGTTTTATCCGTGTGGTGCACGGCTATTTTTTTTTATCCTACTGAATGGACACGGAGTTCCGGGCAGCCTTTACGAGGGCACACTCATGGACCACCGTACGGGCTGCGGAGCCGGAGCCGCATGGTTATGGGTGAAGTCAAAGCCGAAATTTTTTGAGGGCTGGAGCTGGAGTCGAAATTTTAGGGGGGCCTGGAGTCGGAGTCGCAAAAAAAGACGCTCCGGCTCCGGCTCCGGCAAGTAGAAAATTAAGTAATTATTAATTTTATTACTACAAGTTATATATATTTATATATATATATATATATATATATATATATATATATATATATATATTTTTTTATATATAATATATATATATATATATATATATATATATATATATATATATATATATATATATATATATATATATATATATATATATCATCATCATCATCTTCCTTTTTCCCCCAAGACTGGGGTAAGGTGTGTGACATGCATCAGAAAAGAGAAGTAGTAGAAGAACAGACATAAGTCGAAAGCCCAGCCTTACTGCCTCCTCTATACCTTATTAGTGAGAACTCGGCACAGTCAAAAATCCACCCCTAGAGCTTCACGGGACCGCGACGGACCCTCACTATGCGGCATATCGTCAAGTGTAGGGTTCATCTCCGGCCCAGGTGGGCCACAACCATACCCCCTACAAAACCCCGCCATTCACTCCTATTATGCACCTTTTTTCTCGCCTCTGCCAAAAATCAATACATTTCTCTCCTTCAGACATTCGTTTACTGACTCAATCCACTTTTTCTTCTGGTCTCCCCAGCCGGTCGATTCCTAGCACACTTATCAATATACATCCGCTTAACCAACCGACTGTCATTAATATTCATCCTTTCCACATGACCAAACCATCTCAAACGTACTTTTTCATTTATTCCCCTCATTTACCCCTTTCTTCACACTCACATAACTCTCTCTAATACGTTCTCATTCTCATTTTATCAATTTTTCACACCTAACACGCGCCCCTAAGAAGGTCCATCTGAACACATTGAACTTTTAGATCTCTATACTCCTTATTCCAGACCATAGTCTCACTACTATACATTAACATGAGTAACAACAAATATTATACATCATATATATATACATATATATATATATATATATGGAGATATATAGGTATATATATATATATATATATATATATATATATATATATATATATATATATATATATATATATATATATTCTCTTTTCAGAAATTTGTTATGTATATTTATTATTTAATAATAAAAAAGGTTCTATTCTTATATAGATAACTTTAATTAATTAAGTTTAACATCCTTTGAAAAATCATGTCAACTAAACCAAAATCGAAAACACCTCATATACTTGAATATTTTACTAGCTCTGAAGATAAAAGTACTTACATTAGCCCAACTGGAAACTAGTTAACACAGTTGATGGTGGGAATAGTCAGCTCGATCATGCTTAAAAGAGTTTGTTTACCGAACCACCAGTTACTCATGGGGGTCTCACTTTACATCTACTGGATCCTTTAAATTGATGCGACATTTAAAACGCTCTCTTCCAGACATTGCTGCAATTATTAAAAAGAAAGGTGAAGCAAAAGCGGTTCAGGATAAACCTTTATTTTCAAAAACTCAGACTAAAATGGATGCTTCTTTCCAATTGTCATCAACTTGTTCTGTCTATGTCAAGTGAAAAATTCAAGAAACAGTTAATTGATTGTAATGGTTGTTAAAGATAGTGACCCATTAGGTTTTTTTTGTAAGACCAGGATTTAAAAGCTGTGTGGAGACATGGTTTTGAAACTGGAAGTCCCTTTAGACCTGAAAATGTAAATAGTTCTTATGAAGAAGTGATAAGCAAAAAATAAACTTAAAAAATTGCTTAAAGACGTTTTCTTGTGCATTTAAAATGTATGTTTGCAAAAGGGAAGTAGTATTTTGCTTTTTTAATTTTAGATATGTGGACAAAGACAAAAACAAAATTACTAAAACGTTAGCAGTAAGAGATACCATATCTCAACATTTCAGCTAATATATCCAAGAATTTTGTTATTGATGTTTAAAAGAATTCGACGAAATAATAAGAGGCAAGTAATTAATTAGCTTAGTTACGGATAACGTATCAAACATGATCAGTACGATTGGAAAATTATTAAATAGCGACAATTACATCTAGGAACAGCCTGTTTTAAATGATACTGATTTTGTATTGGTTCTTAGGACAAAGCGATGATAGTTGTTTTCATAATGAACTTGATAAAACTATAAAGACTATGTTCCGAAAACGTTAACATTGCACACGTGAGGTGTGGAGTTCATACTCTGCAGTTATTGGTGCGCGATGGACTCTGCAATACTCATACAACAAACCTTATGTAAGGCAGATTAAATAGCAAAAAGCAACACCTACCCCAAAATTAATGGAAGTCCTTAAAAGGTCAAGCTGGAAAAGTGGCAATCTTAGATCAGAGACATAAAGTACTTGTCTTATGTCTGAAAGGCTTCTAAACTGCAGACTATATTAGGTAAGATGGCTGGTTGGTACTTGAACTTTCTCCTTCGAGGTCAGTGGGGAACACCGAAACCCCAAAGAATTGCTAAAACACCCATACTTTACAACAAAAAATATTCAATCAGAAGACTTAGCTGCATGAAAATTTTTATAGAGAAGGGATTTTAGTCAAAATGACATAAAAATTGTGCTGAGAGGGTTAAATCTTATACAAAAATGCAAATATTTTTTGTTCACAATTTTGTTGATCCACAATTTAGAATCTTTCCCAAACTGCAGACCTTATACTTAAAATGAATGACTCTTTATGAACAGAAATCTGGGTCGGAGTCGGATACTTCAGCAGTTCCAGGGATCCTCTCTTGTGGTATCTTGTCAAATGAAGAACAAAAATTGGACCAATGGGAGCATGCAAAAAGCCATTTTGAAAAGATAACTTGATTAGTAATGACCTTCATCCTAAAATTCTCTAGAAAATGCAGTAGAATTATAAGGTATTAGATGAAATAATGAAAACGACTGAAATCAAAGTTGGCCAGTTAAAGAGGTAAGAATCCTGAACTCGTACTCGCAAAAGCCTTATACAATTACAGCTTTGCCTCCTAGTCAAGTGAATGTTGTGAGCTTATTTCCTGCTTTAAAAATAATAAAATCGGATCTAAGGACATCGTAAAGGAGCATTTTATTGAAGAACTTTTATTTTTAAGAAACGGTTGTTTTGAACAAATTTATATTACATATGCTCAGGCAGTTCAAAGAGAAATTATTTTATAATTTACTAAGAAAGTGAATTATATATATATATATATAGTATATTTTAATAAATATATATATATATATATATATATATATATATATATATATATATATATATATATATATATATATATATATATATATATATATATATATATATATATATATATATATATTTTAATAAAATATCGGCTTTGAAGAAAATTTTTTCAGTGAATAAAGCAGTTATAGTTCGACGACGAATTATTTTAAAATTTGGGATGAAACTAAAATATATTTTTTCCGTTTTTTTAAAAAAAAACATTTTTAATAAAATTATATTACGTAAATGAACAGGCAGTTCATCGGTCAAAAGAAGAATTATATTAAAATTTAGGACCAAAGTGAATTATTTTTGTTCCGCATTTCTTAAAAATCTTATTTCCAATAAAATATTTTTTAAGTTTTTAATTCAAATTTAATAAAGACGTCATTATAAAACATTCAATTTCATCATACCATAAAATTTTTTTAAGAATTAAATGATTTCATAAGTGTAAATGGAGAAGGAATTATAACTAGGAGCTGGATCCGGAGTCGAACAATTTTAAAATGCCGGAGTCTTAGCCGGGTAATTTTAAAATGGTGGAGCCGGATCCGGAGTCGAAGCTGGGTAATTTTAAAATGATGGAGCCTGAAAAAAAAATTGCCGACTCCCCAGCCCTGGTTTATAGGAGGGTTGCTCTGGGCGTGTGGTGGGTGTGGGATATATAATGTTTATATTCATCATTTGTGTTCATTTATTGAGGAGCAGATGCCTGCAAGAAGAATTTTTTATGGGTAAAAGTAAAAAGAAAAACGCTTTCTAGAAAGGCGGCACTCACCATCTGTCGGGCCTCCCAACCCGACCTTTTCCTGGCCAATTCTACACCAGAGACCAGTAGGGACTTTGATGCCCCTGTTGATTAAATGGAAGGTACACCTCTACCCCAACCAATAGTCTTAAATAACGGACCCGTTTCTAGAACTACCGCTTCTAGACCAACAGAGGCTGCTCTGGCTTCTCAGTACAACTTAATCACTCAAACCTTAACGTCAGCCATCCCAAGAGCCTCTGCGTCAGCTGTCTCATTTAAAAACGTTAGAATAAACAAACTCCAACGATCGTTTTCTCCGACCCCCCCTCCAGGAGTCCCAAGTCTTACTTCCTACCCGCTTTATTTTTATTTACATTCGACATCATCACGTCCACTAACTGCAATAAGCCAGCTCATAATTAGTGATGCTTTGGAAGCTGCTTTTCAAACAACTGAGCCACAGACTACGCCAATGAGGAATGGTTCCATCCTGATCCGTGCTGCCTCTTGAACCCAAAGCCACATACTTGCTTCCCTATCACATGTGAGGAAGATTACTATAATTTCTAAACCTCACGATGTTCGCAACACGTCAAAGGAAACCACATATGCGCCAGAGTTCTGTTTAGATACTTCGGATGACATTCTCGCTCATTTACAGAGACACGACGTGCCAATCACCCACGTTTATCAGTTCCCTCCACGTAAGGAGAGACCCTCAGCGAGGAATTCGTCTCCTACTTACCTTCTCTGTGCCTTTCCCTCCAGTCAAAGTAAAACTTTGGTTGGAGGGAAATGCACAGAGAAGGTGATTAGGAGGGCACATAGGTCCGAACCATGTGCATAGTAAATTCAAGTAAAACTTGGTTTTACTATGCACACGGTTTGCCATGGACCTATGTGCTCTTCCCGAGAAGGTGTTTCAAGTGCTATAAATTTGGTCACCCCAAAAAATATATTCGGTCTCCCCAAACCATATGTCCAACATGCGGAAGTTCTCTCCACCCTAACTGTGAAAAACGTCCTCCTTATTTTGTACTAACTACAAGGGTCCCCACCCAGCCTCCTCTTTCCACTGGCCTTTCTCCGCTTAGCGAATCTGTCCCATTCACTCAAATTCCCTTCTCCACTCCCTTACATGCCATATCAGCTCGTATCCACCTTGAAGCATGGCTAATACTGTGCTCAGTGTACTACCGCATAGCTGTAAATATACCAAGGACTTTGGTCTCTCATCACCCATGCTAGTTCTCGGTGACTTTAACCTCTTCCACCTTTAAGACTCTTGTTACATCTCCCAATGCCAGTTGGTTATTGGATATTTTGCAGGATTTTTCATTGGGATGCCTAACACGGGTCTTCCAACATTTGAACGTTTTGATACGGGCACTTCTTCCTGTGTTGACATCTCGTTGTGTTCAATCTCGGCAATAGACCGTTTTGGGTAGGAAAGGTGAGCTTCCCTCTGTAGAAGTGACCACTACCCAATCGTCATACCATCCTTCAGCCTAAGTCCGCATCAACAACCTTATTCTGGTTTGCGATGCGACAGAGTATACTGGTCTTCCTTTCATCAGGCCACTTACTTTCCCCTCTTTCCTGCAACTACCCTGTTCTCGTCGCCGGCGGATACCTTCACTTACTTTCAAGAAGCAATCCTCCTGGCGACATCGAATCGTATACCCTGTTCATTTGGGACCCGCAAATCAACAACTGTCTGGTGGAACCAGGAATGTGCTCGAGCAAATCGTGGAAAGCATTATTTAGGCTGTATAAGCAAACTCCCACACCTTCCAACTTGATTATTTTTAAAGCTTCAGGAGCCCGATCCCTGCGTATTAATCGAAGATCGAGGAAACAATATTTTCGCACTTAAGATTGTGCTTGGGCTAATCGTGAAAACTATTATATAGTTATATAGACCGCATAAACAAACTCCCACACTTTCCAGCTGATTCTTTTTAAAGCTTCAAGAGCCTGATCCCGGCGTATTAATCGAGGAACGAGGAAACTATTTTCGCATCTTCATTTCCACCGTTAATTCTTCTAGGCCTGTATCATCGGTCCATATAAGGTTGTGCGAAAATTTTCATGAAAACACCATACAGATCCACCTCTCTTCCTTGCTCATGGCCTGCATACCTCTGATGTTATCTCTGCTTCCGGGATCATAGTTGTTTTTTTTTTTTTTTTTTTTTTTTTTTTTTTTTTTTTTTTATTTGGGAACTTCTCTAGGTAATTTCTACCTAGGATCCGAACTAGGACTCGAACCCACGACCTTGCCATGCGACTCCGTCGCTCTACTGTTTGAGCCACGGTAGCGGTAGCTGATGAGTTGGTCTATCACTTAGCTTCCTGTTTTAGCGAGTCCTGGTATCATGAACCTCATCGTTCTGATCACCTGCTTGTGGAGACTCCAGACTTTTCTGTTCCCCCCTGGAGAAGATTTTTCATACAGCAGATTATTCACCAGAGCAGAGTTCAAGACGCCCTAAACTATGCAAGGATGGAGCGCCTGAACCAGACAGCATTTCCATTTCCTTCCAGATACTAAGGCATGCTCATCCTTCTGTCACTGCATTCCTCCTCACCTTATATAATAGAATATGGGCGGAGGTAGTCTTCCCTCATGTCTGATTTACTGCATATATTGTCCCCATTTCCAAACCTGGGTAGGACCCAACTTCTTCAGATAACCATCGCCCTCATGCAAGCTAATGGAGAGAATGGTGGCTTCTCGCCTTGTTTCCACTTTGGAGAAGCTTCATGTATTTTCCAGCTATCAGTTTGGTTTCCGTCACAATCGCTTTACTCAGATTATTCACGAGGCATTTACTTCTAATAAATTGGCCTTGGCCTTTTTTTTTACCTCGAAAATGAGTATGATAGCACGTAGAGGATGGGGTTATGCGCCTTGGACCTCAGGGGCATCATTCCCTCTTCTTTAAGTTATTAATGTCGGATCTTTAGTTTCAAGTCCGTTGTGGAACCATACTGTCGAGGCGTTTTGTCATGGACGAGCGGGTGTGCAAGGGCAGTGTGCTGAGTGTGTTGCTTTTCGCAATACGTTCAATGGAGTAGTCGATAGCATCCAAAATTCGGTCCGCTGCTCCATCTATGTTGACGATTTTGCCCTGTACATCACGAGCAAAAAACTTCATTGTATGGTGCGTCAACTTCAGCTTGCCATCGACAGGGTTTTTTCCTGGTCTGCACGTGTCTTTACATTCTCCACAGCGAAAACTAAAGGCATGGTTTTCCATAAAAATCCTCGTCGAAGGGATCGAATACAATCCTTTTCTATATTACGTCTCTATGGCTCCCCCATCCGTTTGGTGCCGACGGTGAGGTTCTTGAATCTGCTGCTCGATGAGCGCTTCACGTACCTATCTCACATTACTCACCTCAAAGGACTTGAGGTGCGGACAGAAACACCATGCTCCAAATTTACATCATGCTGGTACGGACTAAACTAGACTATGGTTGTGCCATCTATGGGTAGACATTCCAGTCGTACCTCCGTCTCCTTACCCAATTCAGACTGAATGTCTGAGGATAGCCACAGGAGCATTTCGTTCCTCACCTAGGGAAAGCCTGGAGGTGAAGGCAAGGGAACAGCTCATTTGCTCCTTATTTCTCCGTATTCAGCCTCCAACTTCATCGGCCTTACATCTCTAATAGAGCGAGTCCATCACAACCCTTTTATAGGCCATTTGCTGGGGTTGTTACTTCCATCTTTGCTTTCCTAGATCTTCCTCAGCTATCGGTCATGCCCTGTGATTTCAACTCTACCTAGTCAAAGTGGTTTTATCCGTCTCCTGCTGTTTGCATCGCGATCCAATCTTTAGCAAATGCAGAGGCACACCCGGTACAGTTGAGGGATTCCTTAATGTACCATGGGGAAGTCCATAGCGGCTCCATAGCAGTTTACATCGATGGCTGCAGAACGGAAGGAGGGGTGGGAGCAGCAGCTATGTTTCCGGACATCACTGTATCCCATTTTATTTGACTGTGTTTCCGGACATCACTGTATTTCAGACCCGTTCACCTTGTTCGACTGAACTGATAGCGTTTTCCATGGCAGTGAACAGAATAAGTACCATGACACCAGAAGGGAACTATACCATCTTTTCCGATTCTAGAAGCGCTCTCCAGGCGTTGCTTGACCAATCGACACGAAACCTTTTGATCTCTGCCATTCAAAGGTCCCTCTGCTTGTTACATGTACAAAAGCAAAGAATTACGTTCTGTTGGGTCCCTTCCCATGTGGGTGTTCCTGGAAACGAAAAAGCCAACAGAGTATCGAATGCTCGGTATCTTCCTCAGGCTGAACGCCTGGGACATCTCTCTGCTACAGATTTCTCCATCACTATACGGCTGGGTTCCTTTCTGGCTGGCAAACATATTGGGCAGAGGAAACTCGTGGCGCTAAACTACGAAACGTCAAACCCATCATTGGACGGTGGTCATCAGCATGTAGAAAGAGTTGCCTTCTGAAGGTAGTCCAGCCTCGATTACGTTTGAGTCATACGAACCTCACCCATGTATTCCTTATGACGCGGGGGGATTCCTGGACCTGCCCATTTTGCTACAATTGCTCTCTTACAGTCGTTCATATCTTTGTGGGTTGCGAGACCATCTTAACCCTTAGAAGCAAGTTCTTCCCTGATGTGCCAACTATACCTCTTCATCATCGCCTTCCGCACAACTAATCCAAATCTTCTCACTTTCGTAGTGACCGAGTTTTTGCCTTCATGTTGGAACTGAAAATCTTATTTAAGATATAACCATTTCAGCACTGTTCATATCTCGTTTTGCTAGGGACTTCCCATATATATAGTATACTGACACAGTATAGTATAGCCAGATTCGTGTGTACTGTGGAGGTCCCTGTACACTCACTCATAAAAATTATTATTATTATTATTATTATTATTATTATTATTATTATTATTATTATTATTAATATTATTAATTATTATTTTATTATTATTTATTCTTGTACGAAACAACTAATCTTCTCAAATTTTTTATTACATTTTTTTCGCTCTTTTGATCGTTAGTTTAATTAAAAGTAAACATCAATGAGAAAAATATATAAACAATAATTACTTTAGAGCTTTACCACTAATTTAACAATTTATAATAAAATTTAAGCTATTATTATTATTGATATCAAAATACTATTAATATTAAATTTTATATGAGCAAGACTTTTCGACTTTTGTGCGGTGATTAAAACAACGCGGAAAACAAATTTGGCGGTCTCTGCTCACTCATAGGCAAGCCTGATTCTGGCTGAGCGTAGCGACGTTGCTTATTATATTATTATTATTATTATTATTATTATTATTATTATCTATTATTATTATTATATATTACTTATTATTTTATTATTGATTATTATTATTATTATTATTATTATTATTATTATTAAAGACTGACTTTACTGCCATCTTTCAAACCAGTCCTGTCAGAAGAGCCTTGATACTAGGATGCTTACTTCAACTCTTTCAACAGATATCGGGAATAAATACAGTTATGTAAGTGAAATAAAAAAAATTGATGTTGCTAAATTGTGATTTTGGGTTCTATAGATTAAATGTATTTTTTCCTCAGGTATTACAGCGCAAGTATTATAGCAATGGCCGGAATTGATAATGATCAAACGGCCATTTGGCTTGCCGCCGTTACTTCATTCTTTAACTTTAGTTTTACATTCGTTGGTCTATGGTTAGTTGAACGTCTTGGACGGCGCCTTTTGACTCTCGGGTCCCTCTTAGGAGTAACGTTAGCGTTGCTGACGCTTGGACTGAGCTTCCAGTTAACTTATAATAATAGCCCTTCCGTTACTTCATTGGTTAAAGGAGATTTGTGTTCTGATTACAAGTTAGTAGTCATAGTTGTTCATAAAATAGAAAATTTCATTTGTTATCGTACCAAAAATTAGTTTTATAAACTTTCGAGTACACTATAAAATGAGAGATAAAAGCTAATAGTATTTTTGTCATGTTTTTTGCAGAACTTGTTCTCATTGCACAGAAGCTCCAGAATGTGGGTTTTGTTTTGGAAGAAATAATAGTTATTTAAATACTTATTGTTTAGAAGCAAATCACTCACAATATAACGAGGTAGCGTTAATTTGAAAAAAAAAATAATAATGTTGTATTTCTACACATTTTAAAAACTTATACCAAAATTGAAAAATAAAATATAGTTTTTTTTTTTTATTTCTTTCTAGGATAGTATAACTGGTCCTTGCGTCAATCCTGAAGAAAGTGACAGTATTTTTGCTTATAATTGGTGCCCTTCAGTATATTCTTGGATCTCGATTTTGGGTCTTTGCCTTTACTTGTGCTTCTTCGCTCCAGGTGAGATCTTTAATTAAAGATTAATTATATTAAAGTACTCACACACCCACTAAACTACAACTAATACTATACTAACTAATATATAAATATATATACATATATACTTATATAAATAAAATAAATACTATACTATATGATATAAAAATAATATATAACTATTAATATATATATTTATACCACAACTATATATATATATTAATATATTTATATCTGTTCTATTTTCAATTTATCTTCCTCCTTTGCCCAAACGATTTCCAAGCTGGTAAGGTGCGCTCGGAAAAGAAAAGCAGTAAAGAACCTATCGACAAAAGTCGAAAGGAAAGCCCAGCCTTGCCGTCCCCTTTATACTCTTAATTAGTTGAGACACAACTCGTCACAGACAGAACATTCCCACCCTAGAGCTTCAAGCGGACCGCGACGCGACCTCCGTATGGCGTAAAATCGTTAATTAAGCTTCATTCCCTTGCCCCAGGTGGGCCACAACAATGCCCCCCTAACAAAAACCCGCCATTCACTCCTATTATGCACATTTATTCTCGGCCTCTGCCAAACTCACATTTACTTCTTTCAGACATTCGTTTCACCGACTCATCCACTTCTCTTCGGATCTTCCAGCCGTCGGTTCCCAAACACTCGGCACGATACATCCCTACCAACCGACTATCATTTCATCCCTTTCCACATGACAAACCATCTCACATAATTTAAATTATATCTCTCATTTACCCCTCTTCTTCACACCAACAGCAACTCTTCATAATACGTTCATTCACTATTTTATCAATTCTTCTCCACACCATAGCATGGCCCGTAAGCAATCTGTACCATCATGAACACAGATTGACTTTAGATCAACTATAACTAATACTTATTCCAGACCTCGACTCAGGCTCATCACACTACTAATAGCACCAAACAAAAACCCACAAAAATACGTAACAAACTCCTCATGTAAAGACTCTTAGCGCACATCAGACTTAGCCCTCTACATTCCCAGCAACGATTTTATCTGCACCAGCCACCTTACTGCAATTCACAACTTACTTTCCAATAACACTCTGCATCATCCGGTATCTTTTCATCCAACATATACCTAAAATATTTAAACTCAGCACCAACTATATGATGAGGTGAGACCACCTATATGTATATCAAAATATATATTAAATATTATAATATAATATAACTAAGATATATATACATACTTATATATATATAATAACAACTACTATAATATATAATAACCTGAACTCATAATATAATATACAACATATATATATATACTATATATATAGATATATACAGATATATAATATATAATAAACCTTGTAAAAAACAATACTATAATACAATATAACAACATAATAAATATACTATAGCTATACACGCTCTAACTATACTATAATATTACATAAAAAACAATACTAATAACACTATACTAAATACTATATATCTAAGAAAACCTGCAATACTATAATATAATAACGTATATACACTATAAATAACTATATATTATTACTAAATATATTTATATAATAATATATATAAATATATATATCTATATATATTATAACTATATATAATATACTAACTATAATATATAATAACTACTATATTATATAATACAAATAATACTATATATATATACATATAAAATCATACTCAATATATTATATGATAGTATATCTCACTTTTCTAGATCTGGCGGGTGAGACATGCGTACTAGTAGCGTCAGCATTTCACCCGAAAACGGAAAAGATTAAAACAAGAAACACTAGCCACGAAGTAGAAAAGAAAGCCCCCCTCCCTTACCTCTAACCAGCTCCATACCCTTAAAGTAGAAAAACTCGATCGCACAGTCAAAGAAAAATACACCGAGAACTTCACCTAACGCCGTACAGACCCCTCACTTGGTATTCTCCGCAATGTGGAGGTTATCCTCTGGGCCAGGCAACACAGCAACTCATCACGCAAAACCCGTTCATTTCACTCCTTTATGAACCTTTTTCTCTCTTATCCAAATCACATTCCTTTCCTTCAACATTCCTTTACTACCGCAATCCACTTTTTCTTCGATTATCCCAGCCGTCGATTCAGCACCAACCCACCGCTAACCTCCGCCCTCTAAGCCAAGCACTACCATCCATTCCTTTGTTTTCATAATCACTCACAACCATATTAACTACCTTTTAGCCCAAATACATATCTCGTCCAATTATACGACCTAATACTCTTCAACATCACACAACTCCCTACCACGCACTCCCTTCCCTCCCATTTTATCAATTTTCTACCCCTACACGCCCCGGAAGCATATCACTCTGAACAGATTGCACCCTAGATTCTATTACCTCTATATTCACCATAATGTTTCACTGACTCGCTCCTTATTACTCATAACTATAACAACCTCAGGTAACAAACTCACCAATATAGCACGAACCCTAGCGCACTCAAGACTTCGGTCCCTTTACAAGTTCACCAAGGATTTAATTGCACCAGTCACCTTCCTATCATTCACAACTTTCCTACTACACTCATCATCCGATCTTTTTTCATCCAGCAAATGACCCAAATATTGAAACTCAGATACTTACTCTAATTCCTCACCATCCAACATGTTTCACACAGCGGTTCACTACCCACTACCATCACCTTACTCTTATCTGCAATTAACTTCAAACCCCTTTCCTTTTACACCACCCTACCAAACCGACTCTACAATCCTCTCAAACTTTCTTCAGATTAGCCACACAAAATCAAATCATCAGCGGACAATAAACAGGGCACCCTACACTCTCTAGCAATCTAACACCCTCCCCTGCCACTCCTACTACTAATTATTTCATCACCATATCCATATACAAACGTTTAATAGTCATTTTTTTTTTTAAGATTTAATTTATTCTTAAACACTTCACTCTCTAATATTAAACTATTCATTTTCCACTCGGTTATTTTACAGTTAGGGAGATTCAACTATCGACATACACGTTTTGATTCCATTCAAGAAGCCTACCACCATATCATATATCACTAACACCTGCTTATCTATTAATCCTATTAATCCTGTTATACACCTTTTGCGTCCATAAAATAACACAGTTTATTCTTTTTCTTCTCATTTTCCTCAATATTTTGTTTCAATGTGGAAATGATTTGACTTTACACACCACTACACTTCAAAATGCCCTCTTGTTCTTCACTTCGACGACATCATCTTCTACAACTAAACAAATACAGCATAGGTATCCTCCCTATAAGTTATACACTCAATAAACTAATTTCTCTATAGTTCTACAATCAGATTCCCCTTATCTCCCTTACCCTTATATAATTGTACAATTACTGCTCTTCTTCAATCTTTTCGAAACTATACCCTCCACAAACGCAATTATACATAACTTCGCATATCTAATTCAATTACAATATTCCAGCTTTTTCTTGATCCTCCAATTACAAACTGGCATATACCAATGTCGTACCTAACGACTCTTAATCTATTCATTCTATTTTATTTCACCTACCTAATTACTAATTTTCCACAATACTCTTTTCTCTACCTACCACTTACAACCCAACAACACCACACATTCCACTATCCTCTCTTCATTTACTACTACATGTATCCGATTTCTCGCCCCCGTTATACCTCCAACCTCTCCTCGCATTCATTTCACAGTCACGAAGTCCCATTCTTTATTTTTATTCCCTGAAGATTTCCCTTTAAACATATCACTTCCCTTAACCTTTTCCGTATTTCTACATCTCACGAAACTGCATCTAGTTACTTTGTAAGGCCATCATCCTCCCTTCCAAACACTCATTTACACTGACTCTCTTCCTCCTACGTATGCAACTTTTAATCTTCCTTTTTTTCCCCTTACATATTTCCATACACTTTTCTTTCGAAACCTCATCATTGGCTTTTAGCACATTCAACCATTCCTCTATCTTACTTTTAACCGCTTCCATCACCTTTTCAATCCATCCCTTACTATTGACATTCTTACTTCCTACTTTAACACACAC
Source organism: Trachelipus rathkii (assembly GCA_015478945.1). Lineage (NCBI taxonomy): Eukaryota > Metazoa > Arthropoda > Malacostraca > Isopoda > Trachelipodidae > Trachelipus > Trachelipus rathkii. The sequence continues at coordinate 13,528 of JABUQX010064334.1, read as the reverse complement.
ATACGCTTCTCTTGCACTACTAACAAAGGCTTCCTTTATTTGCGTCCAGATTTGTTCAGTTTCATCCTTGTTCACATTCAACTGATTTAATTGCAAGTTCTTTCACATACTTTTCCTTATAACCTTGTTCACTTAACTTCTCACTCTTAATTCTTCCTCCTTTAATCCCATCCACAACCCCCTCCTTTCACTTCTATCGTATACTTCAACATCTTCTTCACCAACACAAAATCAATCATACTTTTCACTTCGATACTATCTCTGCCTACACCAACTCTCGTATACTTATGAACACTGGCGTGCTTGAAGAATGTATTACTGACACACATACCTCTCTCCTCACAGAAATCAATCACCTTCCTATCATTATACCATCCCTTTTTCGATCACCTTTCTAACCATTCAAGTAGCTCAACACAATAAATCTGAACCTTCAGATGAACCTTATGTTACAACCACACATACTTTGACCTTCTCAAACTTAAATTTAACCATTAGTAATCTAGTACTTACACAAACAAAATCCACAATAGCTCTGTGTCACAAGTCACTCATCAGAATAGTAACTCCTTTTCCTCCCCCCCCCTCTAATTCCTCTCCACTCCATCACATACACATTTCACTCGCACCACTCGTCTTCATCACTACCTTTCATCTTTGTTCCGGTCACAGCGAGCAAATCAAATTTACCCTTTCTAAATATATCCATCACCTCTCTCATTTTCTCCTCGTTATTCCTCAAACGTTCCATATTCCCAGACGATTCATACAATTTCGCAGAAAAATGTAAGGTCTCTTACGGCTGTCGCGACCAGGTCCGAAGCATGCATTAGAATTTCTAGTAAGAAGATAAGTGGTAGTGGGTTGCCAACCCAACTACCACTGTCCCTTTAGCCGCCTCCTACGACAGTAGAACATACGCTGTGTGAATTATTTCTCCCCCATACACATAAGGATATATGAAAAAAGGTGTTGCCTGTAATAGTAGTTTTTATGGTCTGTATGTATATTACACACCATACCTTTCAAATCCCGTCTCTCATTTATATTGTCTGAATCACCTCATTTCAACAGTGACTCGCGAGGCCCGTGTTTATAAATGCTCCTTGAAAAATGACTCGACTTTGCGGAAGAGTACCCTCAGATAAGTATTTCTCCACTGCATTTAAGAATCTTTAAAAAATTGGATATTTATAATGGTGTCGCTAAGGGGGTTTGCTATTTTTGCACGCGCAACTTAAAATGTTTCTATATTTCATGGGGGGGGGGGGGGGGGAATAACCAATGAGCACAAAGTAAATGAAGCTAATATATTATATATATATAGTATATATAATATATATATATATATTTATTATATATATATATACTATATACTAATAATATATATATACTAATATTTTAATATACTCTATATAATAATATATATATAATAATTATATATAAATTATATTTATATATATAAATATATATATATATATATATATATATATATATATTTTAGATATAATATATATATATATATATATATATTATATATGATAATTATATTATATTATTTATAATTATATATATATTTATATATATATATAGTATTATTATTATTTATATTATGTATAGGAAATTTGTAGCTTAAAAAGTATTTAAAAAATATTAATGAAAATATTCTAGCGCGCTATAAAAATTCTGCATTAGGATATGTTGCTACATTTGTTAGTTCCAGTTACTCTGATTGGCATAGCCGTTAGGCTGAACGTAGCCTAGCTTCAAAATTATTAGATGCTAAAAATATCGTCTTACTGCTTACGGAAAGTTAGGGCCGGTGGCTAGTTGCACGTTGCCTATTTCTCTAGCAGTGTTTCTCAAAGTGGGCGATAACGCCCCCTTGTGGGCTTTGGAGGCCTAGAGAGGAGCGGCGTAGGGGCCTTAGACAAAAAAATGGGGGGTGTTGAAGTTATTTAGTAATTTTATTTCCATTCTTTATAATAATATATTTATATATATATAATATATATATATAAATATATATAATATATATATAATGATAATTATTATAATATATATGATATATATATAGTTATATTATATTATATGGGCGTCGTCAGGGGGGCAGGTGGGGCAGCTGCCCCCCCCTAGAAGTTTTTACTCTTATAGAGTCTACTACTGCGAATTTTTTTGATCCAACGTCCAGTTCCGTGTGGCTGTTAAGTACGCTTTACGATATATATAATATATATATATTATATTATATATATATATATATATATAATATAATATATATATATATATATAATATATATTATATATATTATATATATATAATATATTATATATATAGGATATATATATATATATATACATATATATAACTATATATTATATTCATATATATATTATATTATTATATTATATATATATATATTATATATATAATATATATATATCATATAATATTATATATTATATATATATATTATATTAATCATATATATATAATATAATAATATAATAACACACGACGTAGATATGGCGATGAGTTAGTTTGCAAGTCGTCCATTTTCCACTTTTCTCTTGGACGATACGAGGCGTCGCACTCATTTTAATGCTCTTTAATTTGTAGGATTAAAGAACCTGTGTTGTTCTTCTATTGAATTTAATTTTAATGTTGATATGAATATATAAATTCTAGATTTTGTGTTCAGTCAGATTCTCAATGCTTTATTAAGTGTTTAAGGTTCAAAGTATCATTGAAATTATCACTAACACCGCCTCATGTAAAGTTATAGTTCAACTTCATCAGATCATGGATATTAGGAGACTCCTTGGAACGTACGTTTTTTACCTTAAATATTATATGTAAAATTTTTTGATCCTGCATTTACTCCTGAAAAGTAGGATTTTGCAACCATGATTTTACTCGTCCATATGAGGTTAGTTTCATTTTTTAAAAAACTAATTTTCATTACAACACAGAAATTAGGGTTTTGTTAATAATTTGTATATTTATTTTTATGTTACATCTTGAATGTTAGTAAATATTAGCCTATGACCATATGTGTCAGAGATTTACAGTAGTAAACACATATATTATATAATATATATATATATATATATACTATATATATAAAATATATATATATATATTATATATTAAGATATATATATTATATATATAACTATATATTAATATACATGGGCGTAGGCAGGGGGTGCAGGGGGGCACTTTGCGCCCCCTAAATCTTGGCGAAATACAAAAAAATGAAACCTTATATGTTTACCAGACAACGTTTTAGGTTTAGTAGTAGAAAAACTGAAAAGAATACATCAATCGAGGCTAAGTTTAGAAGTAGTCAATTATTATTATGTCTTACTCTCCGTAGTTATATTATTATTTTCTGAAATTTTAATGTGTTTTCGTTTTCATAAATTTGACTTAAAGTCCAACTAGCTTCTGTGCTTTTATAGAGTGGATTTCTTCTTGACATTATTCCCACTCAGAGCTTTCTGTATTCGATAGCATTTGGCCGTTTGCAAAGCTGTTAAATCAATCTCGGAAGGCTTACCCGTTGATATTCAGCTGCAGACAGCACATTAAAAAAACAATTGCAGAAAAATAAAACAATTTCTGTTTTCAATTTTGAGACAATAATTTTTATATATATATTATATATAATAATATTATATATATATATAGTAATATCTATTCTAATATGTAATATATAATATATTATATATATATATATATAATATATATATAAAATATATATATCATATAATATTTAGTATTATATATATCACTGAACCTTTGCCCCCCCCTAAATGAAAATCTGACTACGCCCATGATAATATATATATATATATACTATATATATATTATATATATATATTAATATATTTATATATATATATCATATAATATATATATATTATATATATTATCTATATTGTTTGCAGTAAATTTGAAAAGGAAGAATTCAGATAAAATTGGAAATGGGGCGAAAACGAAGAAGATACCAATAAGCAACTAAGACTACACAAGAGGCATCCCTTCCTACTTCGCATATTTCGCATGATGAGAAACCCACACCAGGCCCAGCACCTCGACGAGATTAAAGATATGGGTCCAGATTTCGGAGCTAGCTATTCATTAGATTGACATTCACGAAAATGAACATTGGTAGATTACGTTGGGACATTCATCTAAGATGTCGAATGAGAAACAGAAACAGTTACTCAAAGATTGTTGGTTCCACCTAAGATATATAATTTTTTTGGAAGATGCTACCACTTAAAGAGAAAATTCAATTACGAATGAGTTGGAGACATATTCACCTTGGCTGACATACTCCAGGCGCCTAAAAGAGGGAGCATTTGCAAGTTTTGTATTTTATTATCCACAAAATTACAAGTTCGTTCAGAGGCGGTTCCTAGGCATCCTTTAATAATAAGCCTTCACTAAATATAAAGATGTCATGCGGTTTTTAGGAAAATACAAACACAGAGGTGGCATAAACCTGCTATGAAGCGTGCAAGATTTTCTATAGGATGTGCGGCTAGCACATACCAACTTTAACCAGCATTCTAAGAAAATCAGAAGAATAATAAAAAAAAACTATTATCCTCAATAATTTAATTGTGTGACATTTTCTGGTACGCGCGATTACCCAATTCGGGCGTAGCACATGGATGGGCAGTGTTGCAAGATTGTGCCCGCTTAGAATAGATGCGAGATCAGTCATTGAAAAACCATTTTGAACAAGGGGAATGAAAATCCCACAACAATCAGTCCGATTTAGAATGAGATCATTCTCTATGTGGGTACTTACATAAAGGAAAGCATCGTTGATAAGGTAAAGGAAGCGTGCGCGAATAACTTACTAGCAGATGAAACGCTGATATTTCTGGAAAAGAACAATTATCTAAAGGTTGCGCTATTTCGACAAAGAGTTAGATGAAGTCAAAAAAGAATTTATTGGCTTTGTAGAACGGAAAGCGCTACCCAAAAACCATTGCGAAAGCCCTTGACGATTTGTCTCGACCGAAGATACTGGATCCGCAAAAAGCGTGGGCTTGGTTTCCGATGCTGGTTCTACGCATGTCTGGCAAAGAAGAGGACGTCAAGCAATATTGTCGGACAAAGTATAAAAAAGCATTGTTCTTCATTGCTCTTCACACAAACAAAGCAGTCAGTAGTAAATTATTTGAACACAATACAGAAATCCACAATACTGTGGGAACTTTAAAGGACATTATTACGTTTTTCGAGAGTGAAGTCGGCCTTGAGGAAGAAAATTAATGCCAAACATCCCAAGCCTGTTTGCCCCAGACAGATCGGTTCTGAACAAACACAAGGGATCAGAGTGTTTAAAGGGCTATTTTATACGAATGATAGCAGCATTAGAAATCCTTATCCGTTGAAGGAAATCCGGCCAACAGAAAAGGCGCTTTCGGTTGCATTCAAGCGCAACTGTAAGTCTCATTTATCGATGGCGTGATTGATTATTGATTCGCGAGTACTCTGCATGATTGAGGCAGTTGCAAATGCTCTTCCAATCAAGCCTTGGATATCGTTCAAAACCTCGCAGACATTTAACATATTGTGGAAACGGTTAGTAGCCTCAGAAAGATTGAAGAAAAAAATCACGATTAAGTGTTTTAAAGTGCTATCAATCGCCGAGCAACTTGGACTTAATCTGAATATAACCACGAATTTGGTGAGGCGGTAGTAGGCAGCACCACCGCAGCAAACCATCCAGCAACAAATCCTACGGATTTCTGGAGAAGATCCTTTATAACTCTGTATCTGGATTCTATAACCTTTCTTTGGAATTACTGGTTTTCTACTGAAAATTTGCACAATAGAAAAATTAAATGCATGATTTGCATGACATATCACATCCTTTCCACATGGCTATCAAAACAATCGATGAGTTTAAAGGAAAGACAGCTTCATTTTTATAGTTTTTACCACTTAGAGGCATTAGAAGAGAGCTAGAACTTTAAAAAAAAATTTGGAAGGACAAGAAACTGAGTAGTGAAGAACTAAAAGATCTTGTTGTCTCCCAATCTTAAGAAGACTGAACCTTCCTTTCCGTCGTGCACGCAAAAAGGTTTGATAATTACTATCGCCAGCCATCGCCACCACCAAGACAGTAGAACGCTTTTTCAGTACTTGCGAAGGATAAAGAGTTGGCCTGCGAAGTACTATGGAAGGACGACAGGTAAAAACGAACTGGATTATGATAGGGTTACCACAGAAAATTTTTGTGATTTGACCATTATGATTACACTGAGTCAAACAATGATTTTGGAACTAAAACGGAATAGGTGGTCTATGTAGGTATAGTTGTCCTGAATGTGATGATGTAGTCGAAAATTGACGTATCACGTCGCAATTGTCTGTTATGAGTCATTACTGAGTCATGCCTGAACACGAAAAATCGTGAAAAAATATATACAATGTTCTCGCTGAGAATTTATTTAGTATGCTCAACAGTTACAGAGTTGCTTTTTCAGCTTGTAAAGGTTTGGGCTGTTGTTGTTAGTTCTTTTTAATAATATATATATATATTATATATATATATATATAATAATATATATATTATATATATAATAGATATATATATTATCATATATTATGATATATAATATTTATATTATATATTATATAATATATTATAATTATATATAATTACAGCGCATTAATGTTTATTTAGTTTGTTCAGATATATATTTAAAAGTCATGAGATACCAAACGTTGTTTGTATAAATTTCTCCGAATGTCTTTTGCTACGTATGTGGAGAATATAATACGAAAAGTCAACGGAAACAAATCACTCAATTGGTCACTGGCTTAAACATATTTTAAGTGTGACGTTGGGTCAGGATAAGCCATCGGCCCCACACATAACATGCATTGATGTTAATGTCAAATGTACCCAGTGGGTTAACTTAAAAGTGGAAAAAAGCCGCATGTTGCCCTTTGGAAGTGCAGATTGTATTGGGATGGAGCAAAGAATTCATATTACATGATTGCTACTATATTGCTTTAACAATGTATGTGCTTCAATTCAAAAACTAAAGCAACCAGTTGCCTCATCGACAATTAAACTCAGCCAGGGAGGACCAGTCCACATAATGATGAAACCTACCGATTCCTATGCACCGCTTCTTGGAAAGACGGTTCCTGACTCAGAACTGAAGTTTGTTTGACTCTTAATTGCTGCGAGCATCGGGTGCGCAGATCCATATATCCAGACGATCAAAATGCAACAACACACCCATGAATTACGCGAACCGGAACTAAATTATTTAGTACGAGACCTGTATTTGCCAAAACAGCAAGCTGAAATCTTAGGTTCACTCCTGCAGGAGTGGAATTTTTAGATCAAAAGGTTACATATTTAGTATTATATAAGAAATAGAAACAGGAATCTTAGGAGAAATATTTACACAAGAGTAACTTTAATATGTTTCATGTTTCCGATGTTAATGGTAATATGCCGTGAGCTTTTGGTATTACGTAATTTAGATGGTGCAATGGCGCTTATTCATTAGACGGCTTCCAAAAACCTTAGCCTTAAAAGACCGTCTGTATTGCATAAAGCTCAAACAAGTTTCCCTCAATCCGTGTGCGATGCTGTTGGATGAAGGAAAACCTATTGGAAGTATGTCCGAATATAGAAAGGGCATTAAATATTATACGCACACAGCTTATCTGTTTTTATCTGAAAGTTGTTGGACTCCTTCTCGGTCTACCAGGGAGGATTCACCAAAACTGTTGTTTTTTGTGATTTTATGGACAGCGGGAGACTAAGGCAACTTACGTACGAAAAACATGAGAAAGAGATACAATTTACCCCGGCAAAGAGAATGTAAGTATAAGCCCCTTGTAGATCCTAAGCGAGTTTTTTTACCACCATTACATATTAAACTTGGATTTGATGAAAGAATTTTGTGAATGCCAGGGGATAAGTAAGAGATGGATTTAAATATTGTATGTGACGTTTTCGTGGCTAAGTACGCTAAATATTGAAAGAAGGCTGTTTCGTCGGACGCAGATTCGAACAAATACAACGGAACCACGCTTTTGACAAGAAATTAAAGCCATGATGAACTTATCTGCACTGGAATCCTTCAAAAGGAGCGTTATTACAGGCTTCTTGAAACAACGAGTTGAAAATAAGCGATCGATAATAGTGAAGAGGTTCTAGTTGAATTACAAGAACTTAGGCTGAAGAATTCTAATTAAAAATACATTTTTTTAATTTAATATCTGACATTCTTTCACCAAATCTCGGGGCAGTAAGCGATGAGCAAGGTGAAAGATTCCACCAAGATATACTACAGCAAATGGAGAAACGTTATCAGGGCAGATAGGATGAAGCAATGATGAGTGATTACTGCTGGTTTCTGAAAAGAGAAGACACTTCAGAACATAAAAGAAAAGGTAGTTATCGAAAGTTCAATGTGGCACAAATTCAGGAACAATTTAAGCGTAAATATATGAAAAATTAATTAATTTTACAGATCACGTTATAATAATAAATATATCTGTTACAACATACGCATATTTGGAACTATTATACCTTAACTTTGAAGCTTGTAAACTCGAAAACTAATACGTGATAAAGAATTCTAAAATCATTTCGGAATCTGCTTGAAAATACGATATAGTTTTCACCTATTTTATTTCATTACGAAAATTTCCGCAAAATTTGTTACCGAGTGTTATTTCTTATTACAACAGTAGCTAATAATTTGCGTTGACACAAGAAATTACATTTTTTCAATAATATCAATTTTGCTGAGCAGAGCGTGTTTCTCATATTGTTGACAATTTCCTATCATTGCATATATCCGTATTTAGATTAATCTCTATTGTTTTAATAAATTAATTTAAAATTAATTTAATTATCCATACAAATGTTTCTAGTTTTATGTCTTCTTTCTTTTATATCAATTTATAAGCGTTCATGTTTCCAGTATATAATATATATATATATATATATTATATATATATTATTATATAATATACTATATATATTATATATATATATATATTAATATATATATATATATATATAGAATATATAAACAGCTATAAATTTTAAGCTGCCCCCCCCTTGCTTGGAAGCTGGCGACGCCAATATATATATATCTATATACTTATATATATACTATAATATATATTATAATATTATAATAATATATAATATATATATATTATTATATATATTTATATATATATATATATATATATATATAGTATATACTATATATATGACATTGAGGTTTTTAAGTTTTGGTAAAGTAAAAAAAATTGGGGGGCGTTGAAAAATAATTATTTTCAGAAGTGAGGCGGTAGACGAAATAGGTTTGAGAGTCTATATGCTCTAGTGTGAGGGCCTCTTTTGGTGGTTCCTGATATTTTCTCACACGAAAGTATATATTTGACAAATAATTTACATAATAACGATAAAAAAAATAATAAAATGTAAGAATTTGCCCACAAAATAATGTTACAATAAAAAAACAAGATGGCTGCCGTCTGGGAACAAATTCTAACAGAGTTCAAGGCTCGGCTCATTAGGTACCTTGACTAATGTAAAAAGTTTCGCGAAGAATTTTGAGACTTCAAGGGTTCCTTAAATAAAAAAAATTCCCAAATTTGAATTTCCGTTAAGGGAGGAATTTGAAGGGATCCTTTGCAAAAGGTAGAGAAAAGGGCCGTTGCTATAAATACGGGCCTCGATCTTTGCTCTTCTTTATGAACTGATTTTGCTTACTAAGATATTAATTACCTGAGATTCCCATTTTTATGTTTGAGCTTTAGGAAGTTTACTCCTGTAGTTGGTTCTTCTAACTAGTATCGCCGCTTTTCTGTGCGCCAGTCGGTAGTTCCTTGTACACAACTACTCAAATATATATATAATATATATATTATATTATATATATATATATATATATATATATATAATATATATATGATATATATAGTATATATATATATATATATATATTCTATATATTGATATATTTTTTCAGCGAATGGTCCCATGCCTTGTTGTCAACCAGTGAGATATATCCTAACTGGCTCGTGCTAGATGCACGTCTTATGCGCATAGATGGAATTGGGGTGCGAATTTTATTTGTTGTCACTGTACATTTCTCACACTCACGGAAACGTATAACTAAGAAGGTAGAAGATTAATCATCAGTAATTATATTGCTTCAAAATTGCTTTTCAATAAGTGAGACCCAAATATTTTAATGGATTGTGTTCAATTTTAATTAACTAAAGAAAGTTATTTATTTAATAAGTTCATTATAAAAAAAAGTGATCTTAATTTCTTTACTATATATATTATATATAATATATATATATATATATATATATATATATTATAGTATATATAATATAATATATATATATAATATATTTATAATATATATATTATATATATAATATAATTATATATATATATATATTATATATATATTATTATATATATATATTAATTCTTTTATTTTAGTGGATGGCTTTCAACACTATAGCTTTCATAAATGCTTTTTTTTTTTTTCCAAATTAAATTTTTCCTACCGAACAAAGGAGAGTGCGTTACGAAAATGGACTCAGTTGTTTCCAGAAGCCGCTTTTTCCGATACTCATGGAAAACAGGAACAGCAGAGAAGAAACTTACGAGGCAGAGATTACGGAACGCTGCGACCTCCGTAATTGATGCGAACTAGATGTTATTTTGTATTCTAAATTTTGTTTTTAAAATTTATTCGTATTATTATTTATTTTTGCTTATACTTCCTTTAATGCATGATTGTAAACTCTCTTTTATGGTGATACAAATCTTTATTATTACTCATCGTAGGTCGAGAGAAAAGTATGGTGTATAATTTAAAACGTTCTCGTTCGCATAAATTGATCTCAGGTAACGTATGTCATTTCCTGCCGTTTTTAGAAAGAATGCGCTTCTGAGCTGGCACCTGCTCTTCGTTCATCTATATTCTTCCTCAGATGTTAAACAATTGAAAGGTTACCTTCTGAATTTCATAACTATCATCCTACAAATATTTACCTTTATACTGTTCTAGATCTTTGAATACCTTATTTACTCACTTTTCTCTCCAATCAATAGTAGGTTTATCAACGTTGGGGTCAACTGTTGATATACTTCCTTATCTACCGATCCGATTGGTCTTCTGTCCTTAGAGGAATTTGAGGAGCATGTGTGGTATTTATATAACTTAATGCTTCTTCCGTGCTTGTCTGCGTCGCATGCTCCTCAGATATCTTCATTTGGGTTATCCACCTTCACTTTAATCATTGCGTCTAGTTCTCTTTCAAATCGTTCCATTTTGGCAGTTGCAGATGACTAGACTTCTTCATTCCCTCAGTTGCAGGTTCTGTTTTCTCGGTTCTACTTTTTCTACTCTTCTATTCAGGAATCTGTTGATTTATAACTCTATTCATTCAAATGCAGATGACTCCACTCTTAATTCTTCAATCCATTTGAAATTTGTTGCCCCTTTTGCATTTCGAGGTGCTTATCGTCTACAACTTTCCGATTCAATTCTGGCTGATCTGGATAAGATTTCCCGGTGGGATAGTCTATTTTTGTAAACTTCAACTTTTTGAAAAATTTTAAGTTCAACATGTTTTACTCTCAAATACACCTTCCAACATTTCTATTACTTTTGACATAAACATCAAATAACTTCTCCCGTAAACCTCATATAGCAATGGTTGTTAAGGCTTCAAAGAAGCTGGAAGTTCTGTTCAGTTTAGGGATTCTTTTCTTCCGCAGGATTAAATTGCATTAGTATGGAATACTGTCAACACACCTTTGGGGTCAGGTGACTCTAGGTACCTATATCTTTTGGAAAGGGTTGAATCTAAGGCAAAGAGAATAATAAACTTCATTTCTTTCTGAATCGTTTGATTTTAATCTCCGACGTAATATTGACGTTCTATGTCTTTCCTACAGATACTAAAAGGGCAAATGTCACGCCCTCGTTGCACAAGTGGAGCCTTGTCTTAACACGAATTTTTTGAAAGATCGACAACTCTTTGCTTGCTTGTTGCGCTACTTCCTTTTCAGTCACAACTGTTCTGTGCAATTCTTTGCCAACATTCGTTTTTTCTTTGCTATTTAATCTTCCTCACACCAAATCTTGCTTCTGCGCCCACCTGGCTGGTTTTCCATTTGGTTGGACGTTTCTTCTTTTAATAGCCCCTCCTTGAATAGGGCTTCGCCCATGAGTGGTGGCAAAAGTACATATATATATATATATATATATATATATATATATATATTTATATATATATAATATATATATATATTATTTATAGTATAATAGTATATAGTATATATATAATATATATATATATATATTATATATATATATATATATATATATATATATATATAATAATATATATATATGGGAAAATTTCACAACTATACGTCTTCTGACGTGCGTAAGAGGAAACTACCACAAACCACTTATTTATGGCCTAAAACACTCATAGCATGCCTCGGTTTTTCTGGTGCATGTTTGCGCACCCACACCCCACCTCCGAGGGGGACCAAATGTTATGAAATATAATTGATATAATAATATATATATAGACTATATTTATATATATATATTATATCATATATAATATTATTATATCATATATATATATATATATATATAATATACTACGTATAATATACTTCAGTAATCATCTCGCTACTTACGCTGTCTATACATATTATATATTAGGCTCGGCTTGCGGGCACTGCACCGACCGCACCTCTGTCTTCATGCGACACCGTTGTTCCGCACCGAGCGCACCACGCACCGCCTATATTCGGGCCAGGTGGCCTTTCCCGGCATAGGGCGCGTCGACCCTGAGACCTATCACCACACCGCCACCAAAAAGTGACCACCGCACCTTTGTGGTCGTCGGCCAACCCTAATACATAATAATATATATATATATATATTATTATATATATATATATATATATAGTATATATATATATTTATATATATATATATATTATATAATATATATATATATATATATAATATATATATATATATTATAATATATATATTATAAATATATATAATATATATATTCTTCCCCCTATCCCCAATATGAGCTGAGGTCGACGTAGCATACACACGGAACAAAAAAGTAGATAAGGAACATGACGCAAGTTGAAAAACAGCCCCCTTTTACCGTCTCCCTTTACCCTAGTGAGAAACTCGCCGCAGTCAGAGAAAATCCACCCTGTGGTTTTACTAAACTGTCTCACTTATGTATCTCATAACTGTCATACTTAAAACCACAAACCCCACCATTCACTGCTGTTATGCACCTTTCTTTTGCCTCTGCCAAACTCAACATTAGTCTGCCTCCAGAGATCCTTTACTACTCAATTCCTTTTGCTTCGGTCTCCAGCCGGTCGATTCCCATACACTCATCACTATACCTGGGATCAAAGAGGAGGAAAAA
>JABUQX010064333.1:2500-15989 GCA_015478945.1 Trachelipus rathkii | reverse complement strand
ACTTGAGCCTTTTTTAGCTTTGACTTTGCTTAGGTACTGCAGTAACTTTGGATTTTATTAACACTTGACCAATACTTTTTATTTTCTTTTTATCATTCTCATATTGATATTATTGTTTTTATAACATGCATATTCTAAATTAAATTTCATTTAATGAATGTAAGAATGTACATTATAATATATATATATACTATTATTATTAATATAAATATTATATATCTATAATATATTAATATAGTAATATATATATAAATATCTATATTCATCATCATCATCAGCATCATCAACCACCTTTTTTCCCCAAGGTGCGTAACACGCACCGGGGTAAGGTGCGTAAAATGTACCAGAAACAGAAAACGAAAGCAGAAGGAATATGAACAGTCGAAATGAAAGACCCAGCCTTACCTTCCTTTGATATACCTATTAGTGCGAATCGCCGCACAGAAATCAGCTATAGCTTCACCGACACACGACACCTCACTATGGACATCTCGCCAAGATGTTCACCCCTTTGGCCCAAGTGGTCCACAACATACACCTACAAAACCTGCATTTTTAATCCTATATATCATTTTCTGCCCCTGCCAAACTCAATTATTATCACTCCTCCAGACATTCTTTTGCTGACACAATTCACTTTTTCTTCGCTCTCTCAGCAGGTCGATTGCCCAACACACTCACCATATACATCCGCTCACCATACCGACTATCATCCATCTTGTCCACATGACCAAACCATCTAAACATACTGTCATTTATTCTCTCATTTATCCTTTTTTTATTACGCTCCACTACAACTCTGTTAATACGTTTCATTCCCATTTTATCCAATTCTTTCACACACTAAAAACACGCCCCTGAAGCAATGTGCCATTGAAACACATGTACTTTGAACGATCCAACTAATACTCTTATTCGATGAGACCGAGTCTTACGACGTATACATTACACAGGTACAACTTACCATCACGCAAGACATTAGCCTCAAGACTTATTCTTTTTACATCCTGGATTATTGCACAACTCACTCTGCCAATCAACAATTACTACTACACTCGCATCATCCGTTCCCTTTTTTCGTCCAACAATAGTATATATATATATCCTAAATTATTAAACTCAGATACTTGGTTCCAGCTGCTCACCATCTAGATAACTTCACACCGAGACTGTCCTCACTCATAACTCACAACCATAACCTACTCTTATCTACATATAACTATTCAAACATCCTTTTACACAAACTCAATCTTTATACAATCCTTCTAAAACTCTCTTAGATTCACCTCACAAACCATATTATATAGACCTATATAATTATACTAATATATATATATATATATATAGTATAATATATATATATATATTATAATTATATTATATATACTAATATAATATATATATTAATATATATATATATATATTATAGCAAGATGGTGATTCATAAATTTGGAATTGTTATAACAAACGTTTATGGGTATAGTCCGAGGATTGGAGGAGGTCAATATTAGTACCTGTTATATAAGGGTAAGGGAAACTAGAAACTGTAAGTATTATAGTGTAATTAGTTTATGATTTGTTTATGGTAGATAGGTAGCTATATTTTGACGAAAAGAGTGCGTCGAAACTGAAGAATGATTTGGGAAGGAACCAGGTGCGTTTAGGAAGTGTAGAGATGTGTGATCAATCTTCATTAGAAACAAGAATTGGATAAATTATGAGGAGAGAAAAAAAATGTATAACGGAGGATTGAACTCCATATAATAGGTAAATAGGGAATACATGTTTTAGGTGTTAGTGATATAGTGGGTTAGTAAGCTTCTGAATAGAATCCAAAAGTATGTATGACGATAGTGAAGCGTGATTAAGAACAAATAGAGTCGAAATGAATATTTAAATATTAATACGGCGTGAACAGGGATGTGTATGTCTCTTAGCAAATTCCAATTAGTAATATTGGATGAGTATGAAAGAATTAAGAGTAAGGGTGACAAGGATAGAGTTAAAATGATAGAAAATGATGAGTGGAGATATATGAGGAATATTGTTTGTGTGGCGAATTGAAGAGAGTTTGAAGGACTAGTAAAGATAGGAATACAGAAAAGAAAGTTTTGAAAGTTAAACGTAGATAAGTAATGTTAGTTGTGAGTGAGGCAACTCAGTATGAAGTTATGTATAATGGTAGAGCAGCTGAAAAGTGTCTGATTTAAATATTAGGATATAGATATGAAAGGGAGGATGATGCAGAGTTAGTAGGAAAATTGAAATGGCACTAAGGTGCCTGATTCAGTTTATCGTTAGGTGATGTAACGGACTAGCGAACAAGTGGTTGAGTGCGACATAGGTCTTACATGAGGTATGTTTTACCGTTGTTTATTCATTCGTAGTGGGGCTGGAATAAGAGGTATAGGTCTAAGAAATAATGTGTTCAGATGAACTACTTAGCCGGTGTAGGTGTAATGGAAATAGTAAATGAGGAATTGAACGATATTAGAGATGTTTCGTGTGGAATTAGCGGGTAAATGAAGAGAATAAATGAAAAGTACGTTGAATGTTTTTCATGTGAATGGAGTGGACAAGACGTCGGTTAAAACAGATGTTATATGTTAAGTGTATGGGAATGACGAATGGAGACAGAGAAAAAACTGATATGAGTCAGAAAAGAATGCTGGAAGAGAAAATGCGAGTGAGAGCGAGAAGAAAGGTGCATAACAGTAGAGAATGGTGGGGTTTTGTGTATGTGTAGCCCACGCAAGGATTGAACCCACATTGATGCTAGTCATACTGAAATGAATCAGAGAGTGACTTAGTGAAACTCGGTATTGATTTTTGGGGAAAAAGCCTATAGCAAGGATAAATCTTGACTGCGACTCGAGTTTTCACATATTGGTATAAAGGGCAGTCAAGCTGGGCTTTCTTTCTACTTGCTTATTTATTCTTACTATTTTATGTTTCCGTATATGTTACGAACCTCTCCAGTCTTGGACGGATAAGTGGTGTGGATGATGATGATTGATAGTTGTGATGATGTATATGATGATAGATGATATGATGATATGATGATGATATTATAATATTATTATATATATACGAGTATATATAATATAATTATTATATATATATATACTATATAGTATAATATTAATATAATATATATATATTATATATATATATATATTTATATATAATTATATATATATATATATATATATATATATATATAATATAAAATAATATATATTATATATATATAGTTATATATAATATATATATATACTTATATATATTTGCAAGTTTTTCAAAGTAGTATATGTAATTGTTATTGATACTTGATATAACCATATGACTTGTCTTTATATACCGTTAACAAATTCTACAAGTTTGTCTAATGTACTTGAACAATTTAGAGTACTAATGCTACTATTTTACTAATGGTATTAAAAATTACTTGAAATAAACCCAAAAATATAATTTTTTAGTAGTCTACCAATATATCTTATTTTGAAACCTTAAATATATAATTATATAATATATATAATATATATTATATTATATATTATATGTGATATATATATATATAATATATATACTTTATATATTTATATTTATATATATATATATAATATATATAATATATAATATATATATTATATATATATATATACTTATATATATTACTATAATATATTATATATATATAATAGTATTATATAATTTATATAACTATAATATATATATATATTATATATATTATAATATTAATAAATATATATATATATATACAGAATCGAAATTTAACAAATCTACAATTAATTCAAATAAACTCCCATGATAAAGATGTCAAATAATATTTATTTTATAATTCATTTATCAAATGTAAAAAAATGTCAACATCTCATTTTCATAGGAGGATGCGGAATGCGGATTTGCGGATAGATTTGCCGTTAATGAGGAATAGCGGATGAGAATGGCGGATATCAATTTAGTGCGGATGTTCCGCAAATGCGGAAGCGGATGCGGATGTGAGAATGTCATGTCCATCATAAAAAAACATAATTATATTCTTTTATTTTAGTGATAGATACTATATATATATATATATATATATATTATTATATATATATTATAATTATATATATATATATATAACTATATTATATTATAATATATATATAATATATATATATTAATTATAATATATATATCAAATAATTGAATAAATTAATATCTAATTATTAACAAATATGCATGAATACTTTTTCCCCATTTATCAAAAAACAGAAGCCATTTTCCAACATATATTTAAGATAAGTCTTTAAAAAAAGTTTTGCATAATATTATGGCTATAGAATTCAACATTTCGTTTGTATTCTAGTTTTAGAGTATATAATAAATCTTTAACTAACAAAGACTTAAAAAATGAAAACGGTATTTATCTTTCTCTGACTTCATTTCTATATTAAAGCATTATTGGAGTATAATATTAATATATTATATATAGATAATATATATATATATATTAATACTATATTATACATAGTATATATATTATTTTATACTATATTATATATATACTATATTATATAGTATAAAAATATATATATATATATATAATATATTATACTAATATATATTTTTTTTTTTTTTTTTTTTTTACAGAAATAAAACTCTCACGGCAGAGCCCTAATCAAGGAGGAGGTGTATTCATTTAACGTCCGAGCAGGCGGAGCCAAGCCCAAGGGCGAGATAGCTCACATCTCCCACCGACAGTGCGAACCGGGGTACCTTCCTTGGTTGGCGCAGGCTAACACTTGAGCTATCGGGCCGCTTTGAGTAATAAAATAATATGGAAATACAAATAAAATTAAAAAATAATATAATAATACAAATAAACATAAACCACAATATAACACATAATACATATTACAATCGACACTAACTAATAAAACTCATTACGAAGCAGTATGCAGAACGACAAAACACATATAAATAATATTAATATTACCTAACATTTATATCGGATTAATATTATATTAACTTTTTAGAAAATTTCGTGATGAATAAGCAATGACAAGATTATTTATTTATATACTATTTTGATAATTCTCTATATTTTTTTCAAAACATTAGATATGCTACACAATATCTTCCACTATATTATTAATATGATTTACCACTATTCACAGCTATATTAACAAAATAGAGTAACATTATACTGTTTATTAATTATTATCATTATCACCACGAAATCATTGTTATTACTATTAGTATGTTTGTTGTATATATTTCACTATATATTAAAATTATTTAACGCTAATCATTACATTAAAAATTAATCATTAAATCATTAAATCAAACTAGGATCAAGCATTCAATACCATGAGATCCATTTGATTAAGCGAATAAAGTCACCAACATTTTCGCGGGAAAGTAAATATATAGAGGTTCCAGCCAGCTTCTTACCAGTGGAGAGAATTTGAAAATTTACTTATATGCACTCGACGATGTTGGGAAACGCAGCTCCACCTTCTTCAATTTAGTATTTTAAAAATCTTTATCTTCATAAATTTTCTTTTAAAGAAATAAATTATTTATTCAAAACCAATTAAAATAAATGATTTCAAACATTTTGCTGCTCTCAGAACCCATATTACAAATGAAATAAATTGATATGTTTAAAATTTTACATTTTTTAAATCCAAAATCGTAATCGAATCACTTGTACTTGTACTTTACTTAAGTACCATATTTGGAAAGACTTGTTACTAATGTACTTGTACTGCAGTTTCTAAACCTGACTCTGTACTTTTACTTGTACTGAGCTGGTGTCTTAGGTACTAGCGTTCAATTAAGTATCCTTTGCATGTTTCCAAGTACGGTTGCCAATATTTTATTTTCTATTCATCAACCTATAGTAGAGATATTGTGCGCTTAATAATGTATTCTATATAAATTTCCATTTATGAATGTCGAGTGTCATCTATAATATATATATATTATATATATATATAATATATCATATATATAATATATAATACTATATATATAATATATATATATAATATTATAGTATATATTATATAATTAAGTATAATATATTATATATATATTATACTTAGTATATATATCATCATTATTTCATCATCAACACATTTTTCGATGAAATCGGACACATGTGGTAAACATGTCTTGAGAACCGATAAGTATGAGTATAATATGACACAAGTCTAAAAGAAAGCGCAGCCTTACCTCCTTTAACATATTAGTGGTAACTCGCAGACAGAAAATCAAGCCTAGAAGCATTCACGGGAGCCGCGACGGACCCTCACTATGGCATCTCGCCAAATGTGGGGTTCATAGTTTGGCCCAGTGGCCACAAATCCATTAACTCACAAAACCCAGCATTTTACTCCTATTAATTGCACCTTTTTTCTGCCTTGCCAAAACTCACATATTCTACCTCCAGACATCTTTGCTAGACTCAATCCACATTTTTCTTCGGTACTCCCAGCAGTCGATTCCAACACACTCCAATACATATAATATGCTTAACCAACGATATCATCCTCATTCTATTTCCACATGAACAACCAATTTAAACATACTCCATTTATTCTCTTCATTTTTCCTTTTCATACCATTACAACTCTTAATACGCTTCATTCATCATTTATCAAATTTTTCTCACACCTACCCCTAAATTGTTACATCTAAACAACATATGTTTTTTAGATCGTTACCTATCTATTCAACCATTATTCTTACTACTATTACATTACAAAAGTAACACTACGCATCACGCAAGACACTAGCCACTCAAGAATAGTCTTCTTTCATCACACAAGTGATTTAATTGCACAAGCCTCCTTCCTGCAATTCACAAATTTTTTCCTACTCACTCGGCATCATCCGTTCTTTTATCGTTCAAACATATATATAGTATCCTCAAATATTTAAAATTCTCACTTTTCCAGTATGCTACATTCTAGCATACTTCACACCGAGGACTGCCCACTCATAACCATAACCTTACTTTATCTAGTTTACTTTCAAACCATCCTTTTACACACCCCTCCAAATCTTTCTACAATCCTCTCAAACTCCTTCAGACCCCACAAAACCATATTATATAGGCATATATATATATATATTTATATATATATATAATATATATATTATATATATATATATATATATATATATATAGTATAATATATATATATATTATATACTTAATTATATATATATATATATATATATATATATATTATATATACATATATATTAGGCGAGATGGTGATTCAGTGTATTTGAAGTTGATTTAATATATCGATGCTATATATAGATCCGAAGATTGGAGGAGTCAATATTAGTACCTTTACAATATAAGGTAGGGAAAAAGGTAACTATAAAATATAATTAATGGGTAATTAGTTATTGAGTGTTGTGGGGAAGATATATGTTGAATATTTTGGTCGAAAGAGTGCGTCGAATATCTGAATGACTGATTGGGAAGAACAAGTTGCGTTTAGAAGTGGAATAGAGGATTTGTGGATCAAATCGTACATTGAACAAATGATTGTATAATGAGGGGAAGAGAAGAAATAATTGTATTTTAGGATTTATGGATCTGCACACCAGGCGATATATAGGAATTAATAGGAATCTATGCAAGGTGTTATGATATGGTTTGTGGTAAGTTCTAAATAGAATCAAAGTATGTATGACATAGTGAGGTGTGTAAGAATAAATAATTCGATCAGGAATGTGAATGTTTAATATTAATAGCGGAGTGAGACAGGAATGTAGTATGTCCATTGGCCATTCAATCGTGTTAATGGCAGTGAGTTATGAAAAATTAGATGTAAGGGTTGACAAAGGAATTAGTTTAGAATGTTGGAGGAAATAGATGAGAGTGAGGTTCCCACCATTATATGAGGCATGATTTGGTTTTGAGTGCGAATCTGAAGAGCAGTTTGATGAGGGACTATAGAGAGATTTGATAGGGGAGTAAAGAAAGGGGTTTTGAAGTAAACGTAGATAAGAGGTAGGTTATGGTTGTGAATGAGGACAGACTTCAGTGTGAATATAGTTATGATGGTGAGCAGCTAGGAAAAAAGTGTCTGAATTTAAATATTAAGAATTTATATGTTGAATGAAAAGGAGCGGATGATGCAGAATGTAGTAGGAAAATGTGAATGCACTAGGGGTTGTGCTAAATCCGTTCTAGGATGTAAAGGACTAAGTTTCGAGTGCGCCTAAGGTCAGTTACCTAGCAGAGGCACTTATGTGTTACCCGTGATTAAATGTTATAGTAAGAGTGAAGACATCAGTCTGGCAATAAGCCAGAGGCCATAAATAGAATACCAACCATAAAATACAATGATGTTATCCATGAAATCGGAACAATCCTTAGTTAATTCTTGGTGGTCCGATGAAAAAAAAAATAACTTAAACGAGGAACCGCACAGAACGTAATTAGATAGTCTAGCTTTAGTCAAACATCGAAATTTTGTGTGGAGACTTGGAGATAAATGACACACTAAGATAAATGCAAAGCTCCGAATTGATATGTGTCCACCTATAGATCCAAACAGTAGAAAGAGTGTAACAGAAAACGGCTCAGAGACTTAAACAGATGCATACATAGTAGTAAAAGATTGTGGGATAATCGACGGACATGGGACCAGAAGAAAAGTGAAATGAAGAGTCGCAAACGAAATGTCTGAAGAGACGAAAATGTGAGATTTCGCAAGATCACGAGACGAAAAAATACCAACAGCTACATTAGAACCAGAAATGAATGAGCTGTTGTTTTGTGAGGAGTATGGTCCTGTATCCGACATGGGCAAGGACGATGAAACCACATTGAGATGAGGTCATAGATTGAAGGGTCAATCGCCACGCAACATCCAAGAGAAAGCTCTAGAGTGGAATTTTTCTGACTGCGACCAAGTTCTCACACATTAGGTTAAAAAAGGAGCAGTCAAGGCTGGACTTATCTTTTCACGCCTTATATTCTAATCTACATATTTTTAGTTTCCGGATATATTGTCGCACTTGCCTCCATCTTGGGATGAGCAATAAAAGAAATGGCGTTGAATGATGTGATGATAGATATCATTAAAAATATAACTCAACCCCACTATATGATATACTATATACATATATATAATATATAATATATATACTAAATAATACACTATATATATATAGCATATATATAATAATAATAATATATATATATAATATATATTAGTACATTTCATAATTATATGTATATACTTTTGTACTCTACTTGATACAAAGTACTAATGTAATCATGTACTTGAACAATTCATAGCCCCACCATACTTGTACTATTACTTGAACATTCTAGACAGTACTATCTCAACTAGTGTAGTTAGAAAAAAAAATGTCTTGAACCCAACCCTGATAAGTCCATAACTAAGACCATATCCTAATAAAATAATAATATATATATAAAAATTATAATATATATATATATATATATTAATATTTATATATATAATTATACTATATATATTTATATATAATATTATATATATTATTAAACATATGATACATCATTTTCTTATTTATACTTTGGTGAAACCTAAGATTACTATAAATCAATAATAACAATGAAAAAACCTGTGCACAGCTTTCTCTACTGTATTAATCATAGCAAAAATAAATAATAAATAACATACAATATAATAATTATAACTAGATAATTATATAAATATAATATAACTATATATATTATATTATACTATATATATATATATATACATATACATAATACACTGTCTTAATTTCATAAAAAATTTCTTTGACCAAAGTTAATAAGCTAATAATATATATGTTCTTACTAGAAAACTAGTTGACCAGTAGAAATAACTAAAATTTATTTGATTTTCCTTCTTAATATTGCATTGGGAAAGAAAATGTTTTGAATTTTAACGTCGCTTTTCAAAGGATATTCAATATGAGCTGGAAAGGCACAGGTAGAGCACTTACAATTATATTACTCTTAATTCAGTTTACTTTTAGAATTAAATAAGATTCCGTAAAATATTAAGGCGAGTAAAAACTCGCAATTCAAGAGACTATCTTATTGCTTTTCGATATGGGCCTAGAGCACTTAAATTATACTTTACTCTTTTTGTTTTGTTTTACAATATAAAGTAATTAACTAACATTTATTTACTATTTCAACAATATCAGTCAATTATATATATACTTCAATGAACAGATGTAATATAGGCTAGGCAAAAGCCTGACTAAGTGGAGCACAAAGGCTCCAAATTTCTCGTCTACGTTCGTTTTATATGACTCTCTGGATACATTTTACAATTTAAACCATAAAAACAAGACCCCTAAGTGTCGCTACTTTAGTTCAAGAAATAATACTTGACAGTACTACTCTCACATGCTATATGCTTAAGTTACATGAATACCAACCCTTTCACGTCTGCCACACGCCACGAACAAACCGCTATACAATTCCAAATTTACATTAATCTATTAAAGTAAGGGTGCGTACCCCCTCTTATATATAAATAATTATAATATACTAATATTATATATATATAACATATAATATTATATCATAATTATATATATTATATATATATAAACTACTTAATATAATTATATTTATATATACTATAATTATAATTATATATAAGGACTAGTCTTTATTAATATACTACAAAGCAAACCCGTAGAATTTGTTAAAATCATCTTCAAAGATATTCTATTTGATTTGACCGGCAAGTCACGAACAGTAATGCAGCACAACAGCTAAGTCCCACAGCATCAAAATGATTGGACCATTTGTCACCCTTTCAAAGTAATAAACTTAATTAATATAACATGTATTGTATGTGCTGTCAATCATGGATGAGCCCGTTAGCAAATACTTTTTATCCACCCATAGATCCTAATACGTAAATTATCCGTAAACCGATGTAAGTGCAACACTAGTACTAGTACAAGGAAATTAAGTAAAATCATTTTACTCTTATACGTAATGATAATACGGTGAATTTACAACTATCATTTTTAAGACACACTATATTATCTAAAAATATAAATTCATAGTCCAATGGATAAAAAACTGTATATCTGATCCAATGTATTGAAAAATCTCTAGGAGATGTCTTTAAATGCTGTCATATTTTATAACTGGGTACAGTAAAATTTAAATTTACATGATAGATGCATCTCTTGTAATTATATACAAATGTTTCTCTGTTTAGAGAAAGTTCACCTGTATTACCAAAGCAAAATATAACATTCGAACGCGAATCAAAGAAAAGTAAAAAAAGTATATGACGAATCAATCATCACGGAAAGTTACAAGCACAAAGAAGACAAAGAATGTGAGATTATTAGACACTTAAGAAAAAAATTGAAGAAAGTCTAGATGTCTGTTTCGATATATCATTCAATCAATGATTATGATCAAATAGAGAAGATGAACAGTTGTTACATTTGCGAATGCACATAAAATAAGAAGTAAACATTACTTAAGCATACCGAAGAAACATAACGAGTTAGCAAAAAGAATTAAAAAGAAGAGAAAAAGCGCTATTTCACATACTGTAGTGATTAATGCATTGTAATTCAATTTTAATAACTGTAATTTTACCAAATTTCCTGTCAATATTTCCCATCATGGATGTAACATTTAAGGAAATTTTTCTATAAGAGCAATTTAAACTTCGCAATATAAATCATTAATCGGCTAGAATTAGAACCAAATAAATCTAAAAAAAAAATACTCCTTAAAGATATAAACCTTCCTTATGATGCATTTATTGAAGGTTTCTGTAACAAGCATAATTATATCTACAATAAAAATTTCAAAAAACTCCGAAAATTTTCAATTTAAACTTTTTTTTTCTTTTTTAGTTTAACAATAAATAGATTTATAAAAGTTTCAATTTTTATTGTTTAATTAACAGAACAAAATACTCTTAATCAAAACTTGTTTGATTACATCAAATTATTATTAGTTTTCATACTTTGATTTTTTTTCCTTTGCATGTTACCACCACCACTGACGGGCAAGGCCCTTTTCACGGAGGGAGAAGAAAATAAAATGAAAGGGGTCAGTGAATGCCCTCCCTCGAGCACCCCCCCCCACCGTTGTAGTTCCTACAGTAAAGAGATAGTGAGCCAATGCCAATGTCAAGTGGCAGAGAAAGGGGTCAAGGGATTTCAAAGTAGGGGACAGTTTATTAGTCTTTAGCCTTAGACTTCTCTAGTCTGATCTAAAACAAAGAGGTGGAACCAGAGGACCCCACCCCCCCGAAATGTGTGGGACGTACCTACTACAAGGGCGATAAGACTCTTTATAAGTTGGACTTAACGTGTGCTTGCGAAGAAAAAATTTATCGCAAACTTGAGCCAAACACAACCACTAACTATTTAATCAGTTGGGCTATATAAAGATTTTTTTTTTCGCCTATTGTTTCTGAAGGTCGATTAAGTGATAATATCCGCGTTAGAATCGATAAATCGATTACTTATATAAAAAGATTTCAATACGATATTTTCAACCAGAAAAAATACTGAATCGAATTAGATTAATTAATAAAATTAATAATAAATAATATATAATAAAAATAATCATAATTTAATCAATAATAAGGGACCTTATGAGTTTCATGGCGCAGATGAATATCTGTTTTGTTTTATCATTTTATATTTCATTATATTGTAGTATAAGATGTTAGCATAATTAAGATGCTAGATGAAGAAAGAATACGACAATTTGGAAATGATTAAAATAATCAATTAAAGTAAGCAGAAAAACGCTCATTTTTATGCATGAGAACAAAACGGATTTTTGCTGCTAAAACTAAAATTTAAAGGTAACCTAAAAAAAAATTATGTTTTGCGGTAAAATAAGTTCCATATTTTCTTTCTTTTTCTTTTTTTAATACATAGATATCCTTGATGTACATAACATGAATTAACTAATTGCCAGCTAAGCAGAGTATTCTCTTATCTTTTCGGGCAAGATTTTGACACTACGGAAAATATACCCCGAGACAAACGGGATCAGGCATCATCTGCGGCGCTGTAACAAACGTACGACTATTATTAATAATTACATTTTTATTTAAAAATATGATATAAACTCACTGCTCATCACGACACCTCAAAGGTATAGAGAAAGTAATATTGTTTGAATTTATATGATATAACATACAAATATTAACAAAAAAAGTAATAAAAAAAAACAAAAAAGAAACTGCGCAGAAATCATAAGGACCATTAATATAATTAATAATAATAATAAAAAAAAAACTATAACCATTTTTATTGAAATTAACATTTCATAACGAGATTATCACACAACACTCGAACCCCCAATTTTCTTATTTCTTTCTAAAACCCAAAGATCTTAGGAGAATAACAAACAAAAGAACGAAACAAAAAAAATTCTTGTTGCACCGACTAGCACATCAGT
>JABUQX010064332.1:72500-75000 GCA_015478945.1 Trachelipus rathkii | reverse complement strand
ATATATTATCCTGTATATTATTATATATATATATATATATATATATATACTATATATATATATAATATATAAATATATATATATATATATCTAGTATATATCTAAACTATCTGCGTCCGTATGCGATGTTATAACGAAACTCGATACCCCCCTACCTTATTAATATACCGTTCTAATCAGTCGACATTCTATAGGACATATCTCTCATTCGCTCACGCGATTCGAGTCGGCTTCTTTTGTGTGAGCAAGCACCCATATACAGAGGTTGGTAATTTAGAAATCCATAATTGAAATGATGTTTTTATTCACATAATTAAAATACGCTATGAAAAATAAAGTAAACAAAAGTTCCCTTCTGTTGAGATACGTCTTTGTAGGCGAATTCATAGTCGCGCCTTTTCCAGTGCGTTTTATCGAACTTGCTCAGACTCTTCGTTTAGCGGCGAAATATAGTGATCGAAATTTCAAGTCGCAGCCTTTTCCTTGAAGTTTATCGCTCTTGCCGGGAGGATTTTGAAGAGAGTATCTGAGTGAGATTTCTTTGATTCTAATAATTTGCATGCTGACTGACTTTCATCTGACTGAAAGAGTATCTCAAAAATGACGGGTTTATATAGTATTTCACTTTGACTTATGCTTAAAATTTTGCTCGCGCAAATCTTAGCATAAGTACGACATAACCCATTAAATGTTTACAAAGCTATAATGGAGTGCTACATTACTTCCCGCTAAACACGGAGTGAGAAGTTATGTTATAATAATTTATTAACAATAAATAATAACTAAAAATACATAAAATTAAAGTACTCCTTCAAATGCAAGCATATTTAATTATGTCCGAAGACATAAGTAAACATACAAACAACATTTGAAGGCAAATAGTATACATGAAATTTTAAGAATATTCAAATACGAGCATAACTGGTAACATCCGAAGATCTAAACATTATATACAAGTATCTTGAATACATTAAATACAATAATGTTATATATACCAGAAAATAAAAAGTGCATGTAAACCCCACAAGCATATTTTGGTTATATCAGTAGATATAAACAAAAACATACCAAACATTTAAATGCATTAAAATACAAAAATGTTCATACATAATAATTATGATATTGAAACAATTGCATTATTCACAAGTTAAATAGGCCACATTGATCGAACCATTTAAATCCAAGGAAAGGTCCAGTATAAGACGTTTCTAACGTATCCATGA
This sequence comes from Trachelipus rathkii, assembly GCA_015478945.1. Taxonomy (NCBI): domain Eukaryota; kingdom Metazoa; phylum Arthropoda; class Malacostraca; order Isopoda; family Trachelipodidae; genus Trachelipus; species Trachelipus rathkii. Next base: position 73,777 of record JABUQX010064332.1, on the reverse strand, counting down.
TTTGACCAATGCGCACGTAGTTTTCAAAGTTGTAGTTACGAGAGAAACATTGCTTGACATATGTAGAGACGAAGTTGCTTGAAGTTTAGGTTCTTTATTTGAAAAATTTCTTCATAAAAAGGAGAGGTCACGAACCATTTAGAATTCGAAAAGGAATCAAAGTTCGTAGTGGGATCCAAAAATGAATTTCTGCCCATAATCCAAACTTAAAATGATGAAAGAAATCCATACCATAAAGAAAGTTACATATGTAGAGGCGAAATTGCTTGAAATTTAGGTCCTTTATTTGAAAAATTTCTTCATACATAAAAGGGAGAAGTCACAGAACCATTTAGAATTCGAAAAGGAATCAAAGTTCGTAGTGGAATTCAAAAATGAGTTTCTGCCCATAATCCAAAATTTGAATGATGAAAGAAATCCATGCCGAAAAAGAAGTTTGCTATGTCTACGATGAATCCTGAACTGGTGATAGTTGTGAAAAGCTGAAGACCATAATCCAGAATTTATTAAAATGGAAATTGAAGTTCCGTTATTTGATGTTCATTTGCTTGAGTCATCTTCTCGGAGTGTTCTGATTGAGAATTTTAGTATTATTGTAGTTTTTTCTTTTTCTTCATTTTGTTTTTTTAGAAGGCGCTGAGTGAAGTTCTGGGTGTTTGTTCTTCTCCGGGTTCACCAATTAAATAGGGTACGACACTTGCTAAGTTGGTGGTTACTTGGGAATTTAAAATAAATTAAAAAATAGAAGTTAATTTATTCAATGAAAAAGTAAAGTTGTAACACAAGTAAAGTTGTAACAAAGTCCCTTCTGTTGAGATACTCTTTGTAGGCGAATTGCAAGTCGCAGCCTTTTCCAGTGCGTTTTTCGAACTTGCCTCAGACTCTTCGTTAGCGGCGAAAATTTGTGATCGAAATTCAGTCGCAGCCTTATTCCTTTGAAGTTATCGCTCTTGCCTGGGAGAGATTTTTGAAGAGAGTTCTTGACGTGAGAGATTTCTATTTAGAATTCTTAATAATTGATGCTGATGACTTTATCTGACCTGAGAGTAATCTCAAAATGACGGCGTCTATAATATAGTATTTCACTTTGAGCTTATGCTAAATTTGCTCGCGCAAAATCTTAGCATAGTAACGAACATAAATTAAAATGTTTACAAAGTTATAATGGAGTGCTACTATATATATATATAAAGCACCAAAATTTCGAAACTGATATGCGCGTAACACATCCACCTCTCACGACAGTCATTTCAACACTGAAATGAAAATTTTAATGG
>JABUQX010064332.1:0-62500 GCA_015478945.1 Trachelipus rathkii | reverse complement strand
ATAGTGAGGGTCCGTCGCGGTCCCGTGAAGCTCTAGGGTGGATTTTCTGTCTGTGACGAGTTCTCACTAATTAATGGTACAGAGATTAATGGTAAGGCTGGGCTTTCTTTTCGACTTTTGTCATATTCTACTACTACTTTTGTTTTCCAATGCATGACACGCACCTTACCCCCAGTCTTGGGGAAAAGAGGTAGATAAAGAAGAAGAAGATATATATATATATATATACTATGAACGTTAGGAAGGCGGGTGGCCCGCATGGCATTCCTCCCCGAGTTTTGAGGGAGTGTGCATCCGTGCTGGCCCCTCCTCTCGTTCAACTATATTCTCTATGCCTCAATACTAGCACTTTCCCTCAGTGTTGGAAGCGCGCATATGTCCAACCTATTCCAAAAAAAGGAAGTCGCTCTGATCCTTCTAACTATCGCCCTATAGCTCTAACCTGTATTATATCTAAGATCTTTGAAACCCTTCTCAACTCTCATTTCTTAGACCATCTGGAATCTCATTCCCTTCTTTCTGATCGCCAGTACGGCTTTCGGCGTTCGAGGTCTACTGGTGATATACTTCCCTATCTAACAGATTTATGGTTTTCCACCCTTAGGAATTACTGGGAGACTTGCGTGGTGGCGCTTGACATATCCAAAGCATTTGACCGGTATATGCGCCGCTGCTCCAAGCTCCCTTCCTTTGATTTCCTCCTTCTCTTTGCTTACTTATATCTAGCTTTCTTTCAAATCGCTCAATATCGGCTGTTGTTGATGGGGCGACTTCTTCTTCTTTTTCTGTCAATAGTGGTGTTCCTCAGGGTTCTGTCTTATCTCCTACTTTATTCTTGCTTTACATTAATGATCTTCTCGTCTGCACATCTAACTCGTAGAATTTGTTGAGCAATAGCCAAGTACAAACAAATATTTGCATTGGCTTTTTGACAGTTTTGTACGAAGATATTTTACCAAGAGCAATAGCCTATGGCAGTGATCATCAGGATAATTATAGTATTTCAGTTTAATCGGTTAAAGTTAGATTATGCTGTGGAATAGATAACAATATTTTCACCAGTTATATTTGATATTCGAAATTCGAGTAAGCTATTGGCATCATAGAAAATTACTTAACAAGATTCTGTAGATCAGTAATATTGGCTGTGATTAAAATAATAGTTAGTATTTGATAGTTGATTTTCGAAACAATTGTTGAACTTTAAATTGGTGAAGCTTTTTGAAACACGTTACTTAACAGTAACTTGGTAGGTCAGTTATTTGTTTATTTTTCAGTAACTGAATTTGGAATGAGTTGTAATCACAATTCGTTAGTACGTTAGAAGATGTAGACAAATTAATATAAAGTTTGAAAATCGAGATTGTTCAGTTTTAAAGTTAAACTGTGTTTTTGTAAAATAGATGTCCGTTTAAACAGTTTTTGAATGTTTTTATTTGAATAAAATATAGATTGTGCATTTATTCTGAGGTGAAGCATATTCTGATGTACATATTAATTGAACTTATATTATAGTGTGCATATAAAATAAAAATTAGAAAAGCATTTATTTTATTTAACAAGCTTTTGTTTTTGAAATCTGAAGTATTTGTTGTTTGGTATATTTTTATATTGGAATTTCGACAGATTTATTTATTAGTCAACTTTTATTTTTGAAACTTGGAAGGTGTAAGTTATATTCAGTTTTGAGTTACAGTTGACATATGATTTCGTCTATGATACTTGAACATGATCTTGTAGTTTCATCAGTGACACTTTAAACTTATAGTATGACAGTTATTTAATAATATTTGTTATGAGAAATTAATATTATTGTTCAACGTGAAAGAAGACTCAGTTATTTTTGGAAGTGAATCGAGTTCGGATTTATTTAGTTCAGATTTGTTTTCGTTTCAGATTTATTTAGTTCAGATTTGTTTACGTTTCAGATTTATTTAGTTTCGGATTTGTTTAGTTTCAGATTTATTGAATTTTAGATTTGAACTTGGTCACTATTGATAATTTTAGTCGTTAGATTTATTTTGGAAGTGACCGTTAGTCAGATTTATTTTAAAGTGATAGTTATTCAAATTTATTTTAAAGCGATAGTTTTGAATTTTAACTTTAGTTTGGAAGTTATAGTTTTCAGACTCTGCTTTATTTTTGTAAATTTTAATTTCATATTTGAATTTATTTTAGGTTATAGCTTTTAGACTTAGAATTATTTTATCGGTTTATTGTTTTTATTTGAACTTAGTTTATGGTAATTGCTAGTTTCAAACTTGGATATTTGATAGTTAGTAGTTGGCAACTTGGAATTAATTTGAAAGTTGAGATAGTTTCTGTTCCCAGTAGGTTATATTTGACAGTTTGGATTTAGAAAGTATTACGACTTCGGTTATTTTATGATTTTTAAATTGTTTTAAATAGAACAGTTTTTCGAATTTGACTTAGCCTTGAATGGACTACGGACTTGATTGTGATTAATTGAGAGGTCCATTCATTTTAATTAGAGAGATATCTCTTAGATTTATTATATTAGGACTAGCTTGGGGGGAATAATTTTCGAAATAAATTAGTGATACTGAACTGAAGTGAAGTTAAGGATTTAGACTTGAATTGTTGGAAAGCATTTGCAGTAGTAATAATTATACAGTTTATGCTGAATACTGAGATTATCGGACTAGTGAGAGCAATAAATTAAATTGATAACTTTATTCATAACCTTTCGTTTCGATTGATTAATTGGAGTTTGAACTATTTTGAATTATTTCTACGGTTTGTTCTTGAATACTTTGGAGTATTTTTATGAATTAATGAGGCAATTAGAACATAGTATAAGAATATTTTTGCAAGATTGGAGAGACATCACAGATCATTCTGAATTGGGGTTGATATCTGAAACTGACTAATGAACACTACTGTACTAGATACTAAGGATAAATATAGGCTTAAGAATTTTATTTAATAAACATGGTAATTGAATAATGAGGTAATAAGTAAATTAAACGCAAATTAGTTTATTAAATTAAAACAGAGTAGCTTTAGTTTAGGGATAGTTTGACACAACGCATTGTTTTGATCGGTTTTGAATCCACTATACATCTGAGTAATCGAGAGATCTGCCATACATTTGAGTAATTAGGAACCAAGCTTGAATACCTGAACAGAAGTTTTTTATATTCCGGTAGAGCAGTTTTGTGGCTCAAATGTAAACAATTCAAAAATGTAAACAAGTCATATTACCTTTTTTCCAATATTGAAGTTCAAGAACGAATCCAAAAATTTCCTATACTAATATAATTATTAAATATTTACAATGGCAAAAATTACCAAAGTTTACTTTTATTAATATATACAACAAATCCTATCAAAGTTTTAAAGTTTTAACTAAAAAAAATTTAAGTTTTTTAACACAGATGTTTGCGTACATCTAGCTAGTCCTATCAGTTCCATGACCAAACAGTAAGTGAAGTCTCCAAAGCTCTGTCGGCTCCATCTTGCCTTGGTTTTGGTGACGTCACAGCCATCTTGCCAACTCGTGGGGAATTTTTATGGAATTCCCTTTTTTCTGTTTTTTCCATGCGAATTCGTTTCTTAAAATAAAAATATAATGATTATTACATTTTTCTAACAATATTTTATTTCTTTACCCACTGATCCCACTATTTTCTTTTTCATTTTGTCTTTTTCGTGATTTCTTTTTTTTTTATTGTCTAGCTACCTTGATAACGCACACACGCACGTACCTCTTCTTGCGCACATATGTTATTTCTATATGGCACGTAATAATAATTTTTTTGTCTTGAGAGAGAGTAGTAGTATATATATATATAGGCGGTGTTGTTATGTGTTGTTATATATATAGTCTATAAATCTATATATATATATATATATATATATATGATTAAATTAAAGGCCTATCAAACTGTTACACAAGTAATCACACCCACCTCTATTAACCATATGACGGATTCCTTTTATCTCGGTAAATAGTTTATACAAATAAAACGAACTTTTCTTATTTAGCTACCACTGTAGCTATTGGGTTATACAAGGGATACAATATTACGTTAAACGAATAGTTTGGAATATACGTCAACTATGTCCACCCAGGCTACCCCGGGCCCGAGCAGTGAAACCCTGTGTAAACCTGTGGTTTCTATTCCTCCCTACTCGGTGTTCCACCTAAAGAGGAAACCTTACAAATCCCTATTCTGTTTTGTTTTAAATAACTCTTGGGCCAAATACCCAACCATCTATACCTGGAAAGACAGAAACAAGAGTTAAATATATAAAAGAAATAAACAATAAAAAGTGCTTATAACATAGCTTGTACATCAGCGTGCATGCTCATGCAATAGATCTTCACATAGGTAGACAAAAGCCGTGCAGGACAAACAAAGAACACATAAGCCCCAAGCCAAGACAGCATGCTGAAAAAAACAAAAACATAAAAACTCTCATACTTATATCTTTCTCTCCCGCACCTTTTTTCCTTCAACATATTCTTTTATACCCCTCACATCTACTCTTCCTTTGGTAAACACATCAGCTAACTGCTCTTATGTACTTACCCACACTACTTTCTTTATATCACCATCTTCTACATATTCCTTCATACTCATGATATTCACTCTCAAAGGTTTGCTCTCAACTGGTGTTGCCGAGTAAACCGCACTCTGCAGAGTTTTACTATCAGCAGTATACATAACCACTTTCAACCCTAACCCACCAAATATTTCTTTCCAAACGTTCACCAAGTGTATACTCTCTTGTGCACCTTCAACCAAAGCCATAGCCTCAGCCTCAATAGTAGACCTCGCCACCCTACACATACATTTAGACTTCCACACAATAGGACACCTATTCCCACAACCATCCTTTATCGACACAATATAACCCCCTTGTGGATGCACTCTTCCTTCCGTTCCATAAGACGCATCTGTATACACCTCTATTTCAACATCTCTTCCTAATTTCGCCAACCATATCCCCATTTTTTCATTTTTCATTCTTCTCGCCATTCCAATCAGCTTTCTCATTTCCTCTACTTTACCCCCTTTAAAATACCTGCTTCTGTCACTCACAGCAAAACAAAGATCAGGTCTAGTCTGACCACATAACCAATTCATTTGCCCCACCAAGGACCTATATGCAGTTAATTCGTTTTCTTCCATATCCCTATTACCATAATATTCACGATTATCAGGTATTTTTATTCCTTCCATATACCTCTCCTGCTCCAACCACACAGCACCACTCTTTTCATCATGTATCTTTACCCCTATGTACTTGAAACTATGTTTTTCTTCAGAACCTATTTCCAGTTTTTCTTTCATTCTTTTGATCACCGTATTTAAAAATCTTTCAGATCCACCAAAACAAAAATCATCAACATGTGTACACATGATCCCTATTAACTTACCCTTTCTCTTCCACCAAAACAACACATATTCTAACTTGCTTCGAATACCCCCTAACTCTATAATCACAGCGACAACCTTGTCATACCACGCCCTAGCAGCATCCTTCAACCCATACACCGTTCTTCTTCAGTTCCCAAACATAATTCACTTCTTTTGCTTCCTTTGGAGGCATGACACATATTTTTCTTTTTATCTTATCACCTTGTAAATATGCCGTCTTTATGTCAATCGATTGACAAATCCAATCTTCACGTTTTATTATACTGAGACATAATCTTAACACTTCACCAGAACACGTAGGTGCTTCTGTCACAAGTTCCTTACCCATTTCTTCAAAACCCCTAGACCAGTCTTGCTTACATATTTCCCAAAGTCCTCCCACTCATTTATCTGTTATAACCCATCTCATAGAGATTTTCTTTGGTCCTTCAACATTCCTTTACCCTCCTATATACTATCCTTCACCCCACTATCACTTCCCTTCAGTTTTTTGCTTCTTGTAATACCCTTCGTCATCACAATCCCCTGTCCAAACCTCTTCCTGCTCCTCTATACACTCTACATCCCTATAATCATTAAAATCTATCCACTACCTCACCACTGACTGATTTGTATGTTAACTATTACCCATTTTTGCCTGGTCGCTACCAGCCCCATTAAAACTTCTTTCACATCTAGTTTTCCGTATCTCTTTATTTGTGCATGTGTACCTCTTGCCCACTTAATCCTCTCCACCCTTCTCTCTTCAGCATCTTCTTGTTTCCTCTTCAGTTTCTGTTTCAGTTTCACTTTCTTCAGCAACATGTTCCACAGGTGTTCTTATCCCTTCATATTCCTCAAACTCATCCTCCAAAACACCACTCCTAACGGGTTGTTTCACAACATCAACTACTTTTTTCTTCCTCAACCTCTACTTCTTTAGGTAGTACCTAAGTTCTATGATATGAACCCTAGATTCCTTAACACCAATCTTCACAATAACAAGCTCCACTTCATTTCTGCCAATTACTTTTGCTACCTCCACTGTTTATCTACTGTCCCTTTATACAAATACTATCCCCACTCAATACCTAGATGATGATCACCGATTTCTGCCCCTTCATTGCCTCCCTTTACCCATCTGATTCTTGCTGAATGTGTGTTTTTCTAGCCAAATGTAACGCCTTCAGATGATTAAAGTCCTTATTAATTCTTTCACACCTAACACTCCCACTTTCCTCACTTTCATTCAAGAAAATTAGGAAACCGGCAATTTTTTCCATATACCAACTGATTTGGTGAATAACCACCTTTATTAACAGACTATTTTTAGCCGAAACCGCCCAATAGAGACCTTTGTTCCGCTTCCTTCATCGATCATCTTCTCATGCGCCCTTAAGTAAAACCCAATTCATCTTTCATGGCCACACTGTCCTCTTGCTCCAGGGTTTCTGCAAAGCCGTGTGGGTCACTTCTGTAAATTATACTGAACCTGCCATAGATTTTCATCTCTCTCATTTTGGAACTTGTTATTGTCACTAAAAACCTCTTGAATAAACACCCGTATCCACTCTTCCACATCACTCACGATCTCTTTTGCTCCTTACTTCCCACCCAAATCCAGCTCCTGACAAAACTGGTTCCAAGATCCACCATCACAATTCTGACCTTCTAATTCACCGAGGTCCATCGCCACTGGGTCTCTTTATTAAAACCCTTGCTAGAGGTAAACCCAATGTCTGACGCGTCTCTGTGAGTTCTTGGTATTTAATGGTAATATTGCAGCTTCTCACTCACCTATTTATACACCTAAGTACTTTTACCCTCATCTCTACCCCACTCTTCTCCATAAGCATCCCTCATCAATTTCCATAATCTGTCTCTGCTTGGGTGACCAAATTGTATATGAAGTTTAGTGACAATCTTCTCTCTCCGATCTTCTTTGAGCAACTCCTCTTTTACATTACCTATCCACCAAACCTCCCTCCTCACACCACCCCGTAAAGGTAACTTTAAATGACCCTTATCATTTATCCAACACTGAACCTCTATCCCCTCCAATTCACTAAGAACCACACTATTATGCATCACCTTAATTGTTACACCAAGATTTTTTAACGACTCATAACCTAATAACCAGGGTATATCCCCTTTGACTAACTCAGTTCTCAACAAAAACCTCCTACCTTTTATACAACATGGAATTAATAATTTTTTCACACTTTTATAGGTAGTTTCCCCAAAAACATAACTCACACTCGTATGTTCCATAGTTTCTTCCATCTTTTTTCTCTCTTCCTTACTGAAACTACCCATTAAACGGCCTAGTCACTTTTCACCAATAACATTCTTTGAACACCCTGTTTCTACAATTATTAACATTCTTTGAACACCCTGTATCTACGATTGCACATATTGACTCATATTCCTCATCAATACTCTCACTCTCTATTGCTCTATTACAAAATATCTTCTCATCTTTCTTACCTTCTTCACTTGTACTTGTTCTACACTTACTTTCATCCTTTCGCATCATCTCTCTTTCTCCTCGTGCACCACTGAAAACAGACCTTCTCTGAAACTGAATATTCTTCGGACATGCCGCAGCAAAATGGTATATGGAACTACATATTACACACTTCATTATCTGTCCATACTTATTTTTTCTATTAGTCTTATCACCACCAGAATTGATTCTTTTTCTCTCTTCCATCTCTTCATCCTTTCTCTTGTCATATCACCTATCATGACTCACCCAACCACTTATTCCCACCTGCTTCATTCTCCTTTTTTTCCTATCCCTTCACATACCACCAATAAAAGCCTCCTGAAAGCTCTAAATACCCACGCACCTTTTTACTACACATAAGCAATTATCTTGCTCCTTTGAACCCCTGTCCATTTGCTCCTCTAACAAAATGCACACATTTCAAGTCCTCACCCAAATCAACTTTTCCAAACCATCTCATCTACTCACAACCCTCATATCACATGATTCACATACTCTCTTATGCTCTCATTATCCTGTCTTTTCACATAAAAGAACTCAATATTCTGTCATATCTTATCCCTTGTTCCTCTTTACTATACTTTTTCATCCAGTACTAACAAAAATCTTTTTCACACCTTCATCCTTTCTTCTCCAAATCTTTCTTGTACTTTCTTTAAATCACATGTGACTCAAAAATCCTTTTCTCCCTCTAAACTCAATATTATTTCTACCTGCAGGTCACAGTTCTACCACTCAAGTAACACCACCACTCACTTCTCTTCTTCCACAACTCATATTCATTGGGATTAACCCCCTCTCCATTAAACACGGACACAGCCTTCTGTTCACCCTTTCAACCTTATCACTCTTTTTCCGTCCATACACACGTCCCTCGTACAGAAGCTTCGAACTACGTCATAAATACCACTGATTAAATAAAGGTCTATCAACTGTTACACAAGTAATCACACCCACCTCTATCAACCATATGACGGATCTTATCTCGGTAAATAGTTGAGCTAAATAAAACTAACTTTTTTTCTTATTTACTACCACTCAGCAGATATTAAGGTGCCATATGTTAATATTTAGATGCAACAATAGTTTGGAATATATGTCAACTATGTCCACCCAGGCTACCCTCCCCGGGCCCGAGCAGTGAAACCCTGTGTAAACCTGTGGTTTCTATTCCTCCCTACTCGGTGTTCCACCTAAAGAGGAAACCTTACAAATCCCTATTCTGTTTTGTGTTAAATAACTCTTGGGCCAAATACCCAACCATCTATACCTGGAAAGACAGAAACAAGAGTTAAATATATAAAAGAAATAAACAATAAAAAGTGCTTATAACATAGCTTGTACATCATCAGCGTGCATGCTCATGCAATAGATCTTCACATAGGTAAAAGCCGTGCAGGACAAACAAAGAACACATAAGCCCAAGCCAAAACAGCATGCTGAAAAAAACAAAAACATAAAAACAGACTATTACATTTTTCTAACAATATTTTATTTCTTTACCCACTGATCCCACTAGGTCTATTCTTTTTCATTTTGTCTTTTTCGTGATTTCTTTTTTATTGTCTAGCTACCTTGATAACGCACACACGTCTTCTTGCGCACATATGTACATTTCTATATACACACACACTTTTATATTCTGAGCAGGTATATATATATATATATATATATATATTTGGTATATAGTATATATATATATATATATATGCAGTATGTTAAGAGTTATAAGTATATATATATATATATATATATATCTTCTTTTTTTATTATTTATCACATTAGTCCAGGTATCAGGTCATTCATTTTTATTTTTATTTTTCCAATTACTGTATATAGAAAGCATAATACATTCTCAAAATACCTTCCACCTCTATTTACATGAGACCTTAACTTTACTTTTGTTTTATGGAGACCATTCAGGGTTTCCCCTAACTCATGGTCTCTAGTAGACTATTTTGTAATTTTGAATATCCATCATTATATTTATAAACCCTAATTTACTTTTAATCATAAATATCTATCATTATATTTATAAGTCCTACTTTACTTAAGGAAGTCATCACAATGGTACAAGGCTAAAGCTAACTCAACATATCTTTCTTAATAACAACAAAATTTTGACTTCTTACCCTAAATCCAGTTTTACAGACCTTGTTTCCCAGGGGCCCTATCATAGCGCTCTGAATGAAAAGAACCCGGAAGAAATAGTCATCAACCATTCACACTTAAACTCGGAGCTAAAATCTGATACTATGACTACAACTACGTTCAGAAACTAATAAGGACGGTTATGATACCTAAATCCACCGGTTAGTAGGTTAAGACTATAACTAGACTATCTGTTGGTACTATACTATCACTGAAGCTCTACGGTTCTATTAGTTTGTTAGCATAAACTATCTCTAACGGTAAACGAGGTTCTTACCAGAATGAACTAATGCGATGTCTAGGCAGCAAACTATTCATCAGCAACTTCTTTGAATTGATGGACTTCCTCTCCCTCCTTGAATAATTAATAATTGAATCGTTGAACTGAGTAGAATAGGAGAACAAAAATGCTTCCTTTTTCTAATTTTATTGTAGGGACTAACTTTAAGGGAGGGAAGCTATTTACACAACTGACCTTACAAGGTCCTGTAAAATCATGGTCTGCAATAGTTTAATTTCAGACGGAACTGTATGTTCGAATTTCCAAATTATTTACATGAAAAAAGTAAATAATAATGGAACATTTGAGTTATAGTTTTTGTGTGTGTGAGATGCTAAAATATGAACTGCAACTCAACTTAGTTTTGAAGTATTTCTGATCCTTGATAATCCTTGCAGTTGTTGATGAGTCCAATTGGATCGGTGATGATGAAGAATTCAAGAGTCTCAGATAAGCGAAGACTGCAAGATGCTTTGACTCCAAATAGGAATGAGGCAAGAAGCAAAAATGCCCCAAAAAAAGCTGTAGTCCAAGAATAGCAAAGGTCAAAAAGTGACCCTGAAATAGCAGTAATCTGAAAGTCTCCCAAGATAGGCAGAAAGGCACAGCACTTTGCGCCCTAAAATAGCACCCTACAATAGTAATTGAGGGTGCGTCCTACAATAGCAATGGTCAAAAAGTGACCCTGAAATAGCACCTGTAAGTAGATAAGCCAAAATATAAATAAGCTCCATTGCTGTTAATACAGTGAGTGAAGAATTATAAAAGTAATATTGAAACTGAAATGAGTGCTTACCCTAGGGGAATTAATCCCTCAGCAAGGGCACTGGGAAGGTCTTGCAAGATCTGTTGAAGAAAAATAGGGTTAGCACTCATAAATCAATGGAGCTGCTGGTTACACATCTATCCTCAAGGTTGTAAACATAGGAAATTTTTACTTCCAGAGATGTGTAACTTCTCTTGATTCAAGAGTGACGGTGGTGAGCCTTGGTGGTAATTGGTCCACGTTGATATTCAGAATATCAGAAAAGTAAATACTTATCTGAAATTGCCTACTTTACTGTTTATAATACCTAAAAACAGATAATTAGTAGGATGGGAGAAAGTGCCTATGATTATAAGCATAAATTTAAATAATATATATAAATATAATATGTTAGTAGTGTGCAGTATATATAGATAGATATATATATATATATATATATGGGTATACGTAAGTATATAACGAGAAAAAAATGAGGTATATATACATATATATATATTAGTGATGGTCAGAATATATATAGGGTGTGGTTGAAAGTCATTGTAACAAAGTAACCCCTACATCCTCAAAGATAAAATTCACTTTTTTCCCCTACCACTTATAACGGCGATGTGCTGAAGATGGAGGTGAGTGGAAGGTGGAAGCTGCTGAAAATGAGCACTCCTAGTTGAGAAACCTGAAAAGAACCGGATGAAATGAAAATGTGGACTCAATAGTCCATACAAAAGTCACACACAAACAAAAACCGAAACCAGAACTGAAAATTATTTACAAAAGCAAAACTAAAGCTGTAATGACATCTGTTAAGAAATCTTTGAGGAAAGCGTGGTTGGAATGACTGCAACACGCTATCCTCCTGTTGAGAATATTCTGTAGCGATTGGATACTGGAAGATTGACAGATTGATCATGGTACTGCAGTAACAGACGAGTAGTCAGTTCGAAGACACAAGGAATTTGATAAATACTCCCTCGAGGAGTCTATGTAATTCTTGATGTAATCAACGTCAGTTAATTCAGTATATTCATCTCTTAACCATGTCTTCTCACCTCACGGCGAAGATCCATCTCACTGGCGCCGACAACAAAGAGAGTCTTCGTTACTGCAAAGAGACGAAATACACTGGTTCTATTAATTGCATCCATGTAATATGAATATAAAAAAAATTTCCATTATTTAATTTAATTATTAATGATTTAATTTTATTATTTACAATTAATAATCGTTTCTGATTTCTACAAATTTTACTAATTAATTTATTAATTTAATTTCAGTTTTTGTTTTTACATTTCAATCATTTTATATATATACATATTATTTATTTAATATTTTATTTATTTAATTAATTCACACTTTCATTGAAGCAAAGTTTTGGAACACTTTAACTTTCAGCAATGCTAGTCTTTTAGTTTAATTTTCAAATTTCAAAATTTCATTAATATATTCACTTATTATTTAATTATTCAATTATTTTAACTTAATTTTAGTTAAATATTTACAAAATGAAATATAAAAATAATCCTACAACTAATAAGTGTCTGGGTAAAATGAAACAAAGTTGAGTTTAAGAAGAACGTCCGAGATGTTGGTAAAATAAATATGGTTGAATTGCTACTAAGGCAAACTTTCAACACTGTAAATTCTGGTAATCAGATATGTAAATATGTAAAGTAAATTTATTTAATAATGCCTAATGGGAGAAAATAATAAAAAATCGGATACTTCCGAGAAATATTATATTTACATTAATAGAAAATAATAATATATAATATACTACAACCAACAAACTCTGTTCTTATAGATCTTATAGGCTTTGTTTTCAGTGAGGCTGAGATGACTGTGAAGATTCTACTTAGTGTAAGAAGTATTGGTTTTGATACTAATGTGGATGAAAAGGAGATAAGATGAATGAATGTGTCATCACCATGTACATGCACTGGTGGCTATCCCCAGCACACATGCACACTCACTCTAACACACAAATTCACCCACAGAACATTCAGAGAACAGAAAATGAACCAGACGACAATGAAGAGAACGGAATACCACAAGAACAAGTGGCAGTGAATAGCATGAGAAACAGAAGATATTTTGAAGATTTCTTGAAGAAAATCATGTCTGATAACTGTTAATTCAGAAGCATAACTGCAATAAACTGCTTCGTCTTCTTCTCTGTATATATTCAGTTGGAAAGAAAGAAAATCTGAATTTTACTAATACTGATTTGATTTAAGATGCAGACTAAGGTGTCGATGTATCTGAAGCAGAAGTAGGAGGCAACTGGTAATTGTAATGTACCCTGCCTAGAAGTACATCTTTAGTTCTGTAAGATTTAGGTGGTTCAGTAATAGAATTAATGAAATGGACGGAAATCCAATTAAATGGAGGTAGGGTATGTTTATAATCTGTAGCCACTACTTTAAGTTTTGCGTTGGAACGGTGTAGTAATTCCCTGCGAGATAAGTCTGGAAGTAAACTTTTCCCGCAAAGAAGCTGCACCAAGAGCTACTAACTCTGGCATGAGTTCAGTAGGTACAATAAGAAATTTAGTAGGTTCTGAAGTAAAACCATTCTCAAAGACCAAAGGAAGATTCAAATAGGATTTGACAGGAAAGATATGATCTTTCTGTAAACCTCTAATTCCGATTTCAAAAGTGGGTTTACTTTCAACATCGTGGAACAGTGGGACCAGAGAAGAGCTGATAAGGCTTAATCCGGCACCGCTGTCAACCATACATCCGTAATAACCAAAACAATCTATGGTAAATGTGATGCAGATGATGAGTGGATCTAAACCCAACTTAGTTTGACAGAAATTTACTGAAATGATCCTTAGATCTTTGTCAACTGTTGTAGATTCACTGATAACTGCTGCTGGTACAGCATTTATAACAGCTGCATCTTCTTCTATAGCTGTGTCAGAAGAGGTGTTGTCTTGTGTGGCAAGTGTTTGATTCTTAGTGTTGGTGTTATCATCACTCTTATCATTCACACAAGGACTAACACTACTACTACTTTAGCTACTGCTAACCACTACAGTTTCTACAAGAGAGTGACTGACACTACTGCTAACTGCTACTGTATCTGCACTACTACTATCACTGTTACTACTAACTGCTGCTACTGGTTCTGTAAGAGAGGGACTAGAACTACTACTACTACTAACCGCTAAGGTTTCTACATTACAACTAGCACTAATGCTATCCTCTACTATTTTTTCTGCATGAGGAGCTGATATTAGGTTCAACATGGGCTGTAATTTCGTCTCCACTGGATGGCTCACTTCCGTGGAGAGTTGGAGTTTAAATCTCCTGCTAGGTCTGCTTCTGATGGGCCCATATATCTTCCTTCGTAGTGCAACTTTTTGCACCAATCGCATGGGTCCAGGAATCTTCGCTGCGGACGCTGAGTGTCATGTGTATTAGTTCGTGACTGCTTGTGTGTATTGTCCGCGCGTGGGGAATTACGTTTCCTGTTTCGACCAGAGGACTGTGGTGATCTGTTATTGTTATGTGTAGGCCTCAGAGTCTGATTGCGCGGTGGTGTTCTATGTGTACAGTACTCCATCAGAATTTGTTTGTGTTGTGCGTGGAGGAGATCTTAAGGATCTACATTCAGCCCTTACATGCCCCCTCTTTCTGCAATATGAACATATCCCTAGATACTTATAACATTCATCCATTGTGTGCCCAACATTCTCACAGCAATCCCAACAGAGGTGATTTCTGTTAGTGTTCTCATTGCAATTTGTATGTGTCTGTGTTTTGTTGTGACTGCTTCGGCTAGTGTTTTGGGTATCTCTGTAAAACCAACTATTTGAACTGTTAGTGGATGAGGGATAAGATTTCTTATTCTGATTAGTGTTATGATATGTTTTCTCTTTGTTGTGAGAATTTTGTCCATTGAGTCTTCTGAAGAACATCGGACCAACCTGGATTTACAATGTCAATCGTGATTGTTGAGTCAAGGTCAGTCTTTGATTGATCCGTTTTACTGTTATTTTGCTCTGAGTATAATTGTTTGTAACTGCTGATGTAGAGTTACCCTTATTGTAATCACGATCGAAAGAATCGACTAAGCTATCAATCTTACTCCAGAGTACACATTCAGTACTATCCTCCTCCTCTTGCTGTTTTATATAATCAAAAATCCGTTTTTCTACATAAGGAGGTAAACTAAAAAGAAAAGCTGTTCTTAGAGAATCATGCTCTCATTTCAAAACCGTGATATGCTTTCTTAGTTAAATGCTCCAGACGAAGAGCATACATGCAAACACTCGCCTGGTGTTCTGTAAACAGAATGGTAAGCTTTAAGCTTATACTCATCTTTACGTTTTTCTTCTTGATGAAACCAAGCCAGCAAAATTTCCTTTAAGCCTTAATTCCTATCATCTTTAATTAACAGATTATATAGCTGCAGGAATAGGGTTGTACCTCTTCCTAACAAGCGCAACCACTGATGAGGTGAGTTAGGGTAGTTCAATGAACAGTATTGTTCAAAATCTGCAAAGTAACTAACAAGATCCTGGTCAGCTTCGTATTTGAACTTTCCTGGATCTACCACCTTGACCTTCCGCGAATTCTTCACTATTTCAGCCAGATACAATATGGCTTGTGACATCATAAGCATGTGTCGTTCTAAAACGTCCAATCTTGAAGGAGCAAAGAACTGCGGTGGTACTTGATTATCTGCTGTATTGTATGTAGTTGGTGGTGACGGAAAATAAGGTCTGTTGTCCAAATGTCCTGCAGGACCTGTTAATCCTTGGTCGACGATGCGATACTGTAGCAACTGAATCGCATTGCTGTGAAATACTGGAAGTCAAAGGCTCAAAGATACCTTGACTTTGAAAAGGAGAGTTTATCGTTGATGTCTGAACATAAGTCACGTCAGATACCTTGACTTTGAAAAGGAGAGTTTATCGTTGATGTCTGAACGTAAGTCACGTCAGTCAGTTGTGTATTAAGGGGTGTCGTGTACGTCATGTAAATAGCGTCAGAGGGTGACACTCCATAAACATGTGCTGTCGTGAATGGAATAGGGTCCGACATAGCTATTACTGGAGAACCAGAAGGAGAACCAAAATTAAGTAAAGAAAAATGTGTTCCCAAAAGATCAGTTGTACTTGGAACAGCAGGAACAGTAACACTGAGAGGAACAACCCTAGCAGGTTGTGATATCTGTTGTGGTTGTTTTTGCGCTCGCAACAACGCAGTCTCCTCCTCAAGGAACTTAAACTCCTGTGTTAAAGTTGCGGCAAACTCCTCCAAAGGAGTGTCCAACGCAGGTTCTACATGTGCAGGACCCCTAGCTAAAGCTGGGTCTCGTGTCTGCACTTTCTGTTCTTTCTCTCTTTTCCTTCTCTGATAAATTCTAACATTTCCTTTTGCGTTGGTGGAGGCAACGCATCCAAATCCTCTATTTCTTCACCCACATTCACCATTCCCTGCGCTCCAGCAGCAACCCTCTCCCCATTATCACCATTCTCGCCCCCATTCAAAATCTGCAACTCTGAAAATCTGTTCGAAGGCTGCATTATGGTTAGGCAAGATATTATATTTCAAATATATTTTAGTATATCACAAAAATAAAATATAATAAAAAAAAAATGATGATAAGAAAGAAAGGTGTTTGCGACAGAGAAGGTGAAATTTGGATAAAGCAAGCAGTATCCTAATTTAGAAATTCAAACAAAATTATTGTATGAATTTTTATATTGCTGCGTAGAGATCTCGAGTTAGCTTGCTCTGGTACTCTATCTACCACTATAACTATTATGACTACTATGACTATGACTACTGATACGGTTGATCTACTGACCTAACTCTATTACTACCACTATTCAAGTCATTCAAAAATCAGTCAAACGTGTTCCCTCAGGAACCAGAGAAATAACATTCTCATCCCTGTTCGGGCGCCACTAAATTTAAGATGATGTTGGGGCGAGTGACGAAGCACTCAGTGAATCTGTAGCCCGCAAGGGAAGTTAAGTCGCTCCTGTAGCCTATCTAATGCAACAGCAATTGGTTGAAATACTAAAATGTTCTCTTCAAGAAATTCAATTTCAATGTCTTTGAAGCACAGGAGCTGCAATGCAGTCATCAAATCATTAAGAACATTTTTATGCTGTATTAGAAGAAGAACGCTGAACAGCGTTTTCGGCCATTCTCCATATAGTATATATATATATACAGGTATAGCAGAGCATATAAGTTTAAGGTTAAGTATATATATATATGTAGCAGTATATATATATATATATATATATATGTTATATATAGGCAGGATTTGACTTAGGGAAAGGTTGAGTGTTTTATGTCCTTTCTCGCACTGATCAAAATATGGTGTGGGTTGGTTAAACTCCAGATTTTTCCTTTTCCAATGCTGATAAGAAATATCATAGAATAAATTATTTCAATATAAAATAAATAAAATAAGATAAACAATAGTTGTACTGTGAAAGTTATGTGCCGTAGGTGGGAAAGTAAAAAAGCATGTTCTTATTTGAGAACCATAAAGTAATATGTATGGGGGTTGGCGAGTACCGAGTCTGAATGGTAACTAATATTAAATCTTAAATCTAAACTAGCATTAGACGCCTTTGATTTTCAGCGAATTTCGCAATTACATTTACTCTGTACCAAGCCATCTTTGTCTTTGTACCAATATTTTATGAATAATTAACATCATCCCGGTTATAGTCCATTAAGCCTGTTCATTGTGTTTTAGACTTAAATTTTACTCCGCAGAGTGCTGAAAGACCTTTCAATAGTTATTGTTGAACATGGCAGCACCAATGCAATTAATAGACGTTTTTGATTTGAGGAAAAAAAGGGTTGGCTTCTTTAATGACTTTAGTAAGTTCCAAGTCTTTTCAACTTTTTGTTTATCCATTTTTATCCAGTCACAAGGTATACCACAAGTAAAAAACAAAAGGAAATATGTTGGATATCAAGATCATAAAACTCTGAAAAGCATTTTACTTTCACACAAACCCGTTTCCGGGGTTTACACCTAACATGGCGCGTTAAGAAACGAGTATAAATGAAAAGATGAAATGCTGGCACGTTGTTTGCTAAAAATGTCTCCAAAGAGGATGAAAGTGAGTCAAGATAAAGCCGCGCGGCAGAAACGCCCAATATTCAGCAGAAGCCGCAGGAGAGCTTTATGCGCTGTTAACTTTCTAGGTGGTGTTCTACTAAGAATGCAGGAGTAATAACAGTGACGGATAAGAGCAGATCGGCACTATTTGTCAGTAAGTAGTGTCTTGACAACTTTTTCAAAAATCTTTGAACATGGTCAGCACTGCATAAGGTCAATACTTTTTGTTTGAATAATGTTAGCCACTGATTCAACTAAAGCAAAATATTTGGCTATTATGGAAGAGCTTAATAATGAAATGGGTCTTGTTGTTGAACAGTATAATAGAAAGGCTGTTTTCCCTTGTTTGATTGTTGCCTTCCTTTGGCAACAATTTCTAAACCCTTCAACGATTTTATCATATTTTGTATGGAAAATAGCAATATGATATTTTTGAGTCCAACGGTTTCACAAAGTTTATGTTAGAATGTATTTGGTGGAAAGCTATATCTTTTTATTGTGCAAATGGTATTTGAATTTAATAGGTCATTAATGACCAAATGGCATACACAGTGAAAATATAACCTTTATATTTTCCAGCTATTTCTGCCATTGCCGCGCAGCCATCGTCCCTGACCAACGAATAGACACGGATCCAAACCTTCTTTTTCTAAAAATAGATCAATCGTTTTGGCAATGGTTTTGCCACCCATCCCTTTGAGAACTTCAAACCCCAGAAACTCAAACAGTAATTTTTTCAAGATTGAAAAACCTTAATCCTAAAATAAATAGAAAATTGTCTGTTTATGCCTGAATAAATCCTGCTGTCGGTCAATATGGAGGCACCAAATTTTTGGCACCCGCGACAATCATGTTTATGATAATTCTACACAAATTGATAAGTTCATTTTGAATCAATGGAGACGTCCACCAGACGGCATTCTTCTGTCCTGGATATTCTTTCAATTCCACATCACCACTTTCTATTCAAAGTTTAATCAGTCTTCAAAAATTTCATGTGGCCTATACCTCATAAAAGTAAGTCATGGGTTCTGCAGAATATAAAAAACAACGGTTTAAAAATATCTCCCAAACAAATTTCTAATTGTTTTTGATGTGCTGTCTGCAGCTGAATATCGACGGGTACGCCTTCCGTGATAGCAGCTTTGGTACGCCAAATGTTATAGACATACTGACAGTTCTATCAAAGAATACTGCCAGAAGAAGAAGTTGGCTATAAAGCACTGCACAGCTAGTTGGACTCTAAGCCAATATGAAAACAAAAAACATTAAAACTCTTTTACTAAAATTTATAATATGTTGGTAATTAGTAATTATTACTCATTACTCACCACTGATGCCTTTTTCAGTTTTCATCACCAAACCCTGAAACGTCGTTCAAGTGCAGATTATAAGGTTCATTTCTTTTATTTTCACTGAAGATTTAGTTACCCTTTACATTCCTTTTTCCCGCTTCCATATATATATATATATATATATATATATATGTGTATATATATATATATATATATATATATATATATATATATATATATATATATATAAATACTAAAAAACTAAAATTCGTTTTCTATAAAAATAAAAAAAAAAGTCAACACAGTGGAGTTCCGTGTGTATGTAACGAAAACGGAAAACATTACAATTTTTAAAAAGGGCAACAAATGAACCACAATTTTTATCCGAATCAACCCAAACTCATTAATGGTTTGAATCAAAAGAGTGAGGCTGCCTTCCAGGATAGATGTAAAGGAAATACTAAATAACATACACATACAACTTAAATTTATTACACAAAAAATTTATAGTAAGATCCAGACCGATTATATTTCTCAAACAAACTCTTATACTAATTATTTAAATTTTACAAAATAGGTATACACAAATACCAATACCACTTTATTGAATACAAAAAAAATACACTACTACTTACTACAGTACGGTATGACGCTACCAGTTCCACCACCAAGTATTACAAAATACCACATACCATACCTACAACACTACAACATATGAAATTTATATAAAAAAAAAGATAATAAACGATAAATTCAATATTAAATAAAAATTATTAAATATACGAAATCGTCAGTACAAAATTATTAAAATACGAAATTGTTTTAAAGTTTTACTTTTACCATTTATGGTACCACTTTTATTTTTTAAGCTTATCACGTCTTATGGTACCCTTTTATTTTTACGATTTTGACGAAAATTTTTAATTTCAATGGTTATTTTCTAATTTGTGTTTTGCAATTATATTTTCGCTTTTCTTACTCAATTTGTCTTTCAAGGTTTTTCGTTACTTTATTGTCAGTTTCCAATTATATAATTTCCAATTTTGATTTTCAATTTGTCAGTTATTATTCATTTCTTAATGCAGCCTATTGCCCTTTAAGTTTTAAATTTGTCTTTTACAATGACATATACTTTTAGTTGTCCCACAGTCGAATTTTAGTTTAATTTTTCAATTATCAATCTAGCCTTTAGTTTCCAATTTTGTTTAACTTTCACAATCTATGTAGTACCACAGTCCAGTCACTACAATTATATTCTTAGTGTACCGCACCACAGCCACCGTGTGAATTATGGAATACAGGCCACAGGAAACTAATCCAAGCCCAAGTCATAAATAACCACAAAGAATGAAGTCCAAGCAAAATATGGAACCCGCCAGCAGCTCCAGTAAAAATAAACAAATTCTAACACAACTTCATATAAGAAAAATGCAAATAAAAGTTATATATTAAATAAGCAAATCCTAACCTGACAACAAAAATAAATTAAATAAGCATTAAGGTTAATTAAAAGATAAATTAAATAATCAGTAAGTGACTTAACAAAAATTGACATTAACAGTATAAATTATCATTACTCTAACATAATTAATCATTTCGAATTCCAAAAAAATTTTAATGCAGAAAACCAAGACTCAATAATTTAAATTAAAAAAATTATAATTAGAAAAGAAAAAAATACAAAATAATACTTAATAGCTACCTGGCCAATAGTGTTGACCAGTTTTTTTTTCTCGAACCTCTACTTCAATCGCCTACCGTCTACCATCTAGAACAACCAGAAACCTCCACTACTTGGCGTCAAACCTTAAAAAAAACACATCCACTAAGACCAAGAAAAATTAACATTAATGGAATAATTAAAGTAATAAGAAAAATATTTACCTGTATCCTAGAAGGATTCCAAATCCACCAGAAAAGGATTCCAAATCCACCAGAAAGTTAAAGTTCCCTGGAACCACAACAAACTCTTCACTAAAACCATCTATCATCTAACACAGGCCACTAGATTGTTATCCACAAGTCTTCTGTTATTAAATATTATTCCAAAATCCAAAATAAATTAATTCCTACGGGAAGATGAGATAAATACATGAAAAAACAATTAAACACACTTATCTACAATCATTCACTTTCATTTCATTCAAACATGAAAGAGTGATGGATGTCGAAGCAAGGAATAACAAGATAATAAGGACCTGTTGAAAAGAAACTACTAACTACTGAGGTCGTCAGAACACCCATCACTCACTGCAACACAATTATTCTCCCCCTTCAAAACACCCTCATACATGACAAAATTAAAAATACCCCCCAAAAAAATACATATGATACAAATGAAAAAAAACTACCACTAAAGGGCAGCTCACCACACCGTTACATCGTTACATTTTAAAATCGTTTGAAGCGTTACCGTTACTGTTACAATTGTAACACCCGTTACGTAATTCTGTTACATGTAACACGCTTATTTGTTCAGTTCATATATATATATATATATATATATATATATATATATATATATATATATATATATATATATATATATATATATATATATATATATGATAACTTAATAATGACGTCACACTTAATAAATGGAAATTGGTAATAGTAGTGCAGAGGGGTGTCAACCCCGATCTTTTGATAAATATCACAGGATATACTCTAAAAATATAATAATAATGAAGGATGTAATAGGAAACTTGAAAATCAAGCTGTGCCTCTCTTTGTAGAATTTCGGTGGTGCCTCCAAATTGGTTGTAAAGCCCATAGAATTTATATTTGAAAAAGAACATTTTTTTAAAATCCACAGATAGGTCACAATAACAGTTTAAAAAAAAAAGAATGATTTAAGCCCTAGAAAGTGTGGTTCCCAAAGTTAAAACTTTCCTCATAGGCTTCTTATAAAAATTAGTGGTCCTCTAAGCTGGTCATGCCATCTTAAATTAGGTTAGTTCAAGTGGCTAAAGTTAAATAAATAGATTTTCCTGCATATACCTAACAAAACTTATTATAAACTGAACTAGAAGGCCTGAAATGTGACCCAACCTGGAATGATAAAAATGAAAAGTCTATGGGAAAGTTTTTGAAACATGAGAGGCTGTAACTTTTTCCCCAAAGAGAAAGGCAATTGTGGCCAAAAAAGTAAAACACTAATATAAAAGACAGACTTTATCCCAGATTTTTATAAAATCAGGATATACTCTAAACTGTATATTTTCACTGAAATTTATTTAGAACAATTTAATATATATAAGGAATAAAATATCAATACGCGTAGGAAATGTGATAAAAATATATGTTAAATGCTGGGTACTGCTGTGTGTGTGTACTTTGCAAATTCAGCAAGCTGGGGTATCAAAATACTGTAAAGTAAGCCAGTACGGTAATGAACTCAGCCTGATATAGGGCGGTGTATATATATATATATATATATAATATATATGAGGTGTGTTATATATACAGTAGCAGTAGGTAAATTCGAATAAATATACATGTATAGTATATATATATATATAGAGAGAGTATATATAGTTATATAGTATAGTATATATATATATATATATTTAATTTTGATTTTGAATTTAATATAGATCTTATAAACAAGTTAAAATATTATTTGAGCAAACTTTTTCTCCTCTTCTGAAACTTTGTAATACACTGTGTATGAATACCACACAAGGCTACCATTATATTTCTTGTTAAAAGATGGGCTAAGGGTTGTAAATAAATCCCCTTCCAGTAAATTTGTTACCTCTGTCATGCATTGTATTGTACCCGGTTCCGGCCGAACGTAGGGCGCAACCTGAACCCCAGTCAAAATTCTGAAATTCCGGCAGAAAAACACCTGAGCAGAAAGAAAGTATATGTATATATATATAAGTTATATATATATATATATGATAAAGTATATATATATAGAGAAGTATATATATAGTACCCTAATATATATATATATATATGGTGTTATATATATATATATATATATATATATATATATATATATATATATTTAGTAGTATATATATATATATATATATATATATATATATATATTATATAGTTGTTAGGTCACCATAAGATATATATATATATATATATATATTTTGATTGCAAGGCCTATTCTAACAATATTTATATATCCAATAGTTATAATGTCGTCCCTGTTTCTGTTGTATGAATTGCTAAGTTGAGCGTCTATCTCTTTTATGGATTATATTTGACTGCTTCTTTTGTTATGGTTAGCTTCTTTTGTTGTTGTTATGAGTATATGATCGAGTGATTTTCACAGTGGGATCTTGTGACTCTTTAGCACATTATGTAAAGCTAGATAGGCAAAGTATAGTAAGAAGATGTAATAGAAATATTTCTTTTATGATAAGTGAAAGGTGTGTAAATGCTTCTGTTAATTTCTTCTCCTGTTGTTATTTATTCAATCACTCTTTTTACCGTATAAGTTGTTATATATCTCTCTCTTAATTGATATTTAACTTCTCTCTTGTTCTTGTATATAATATATTTGCTTCTGCAGATTTCTTTCTTTATTATTATTATGTAGACGGCTCTTACTTACATTAATGTTTCTCTTCTTTTTTATTTTTATCTCAAACTTGATTTATTATATTTTACTTAGAACTCTTTTATTTAATTTTATTTTTTAATTGAAATATAATTTAATTAAACTTATTATTGATAAATGTAATATATTATACAATATCCAATAGTCTGCAAATATAAAGAACATATATACCAAATGCCCTGTCATTCCTTTTCAATCACTCTCACACCAATATCTCCCTCCAAACAACCCTTTAATGTTACTCATTCAAGTATTCATAAAATCCTCTTTTATTTCCACTTTCCTTTGTTAATTCATCTGCTATTTGATCCTTTCCATTAATCCAACAAACATCCTTAATTATTCACTCTTTTAATAACTCTTTCATCATAGCCATATCAATCCTTAATCATCTACTTTGTACATTGGTGTGTGACTTAATAGCCCCTTCTAAAGACTTACTATCAGAATACCCTATCAGTTTTGTGTCTTTTTCACCAGTTAATTCTTCCCTTAATTTCTTAACGTATATCCCCATTTCCATTCCATCACATATACTCATTGCTTCCGCCTCTAATGGTGATCTTACCACTCTATTGGCTACTTTTGATTTCCAGATGACAGGCACTTTGTCCCCAATCATCTTCTATAGTTAATATGTACCCTATTTGAGACTCTCCTGTTCCCAACCCATTGAATGACGCATCAGCGAATACCTTAATAGTTGCCCTCCCTTCTAACTTTCCCAAAATGAGTTGTCAGTTATCTCCCTTTGTTTTTTCCATAACTTTTATGAGCTTTCTCATATCGCTAGTTGTCCCATTCTTCATTTTTTTTTCCAAAAACACTCGCCTGATATGTTACGTCCGGTCTTGTTTGTTGCCCCAACCAGTTTAATTGTCCCACCCCCAATCTGTATTCTGTCTTCTCTTTCTCGTCTAATTCTCTATCCCAACTAAATAATTTCTTTGCTAGTATTATCAATGTTCTTCTATAATTATTCTGTTCTAATACTATGTTTCCCTTATCATTTATTTGTACCCCTATGTATCTAAAATTCTTAAACTCTTGGTTACCTACCTTCGATCTTTCTTTTAGTTTGCTTATGATTTGTAGATCAAATGTTCTGTCACCCCATAACATATATCATCTATGTGACAGACCATTATCCCTCTTAACTTGGATTTTTCCTTCCAGGTAAAGATGGAAGGTTCCAACCTACTACACTCCCCCCAATTCCTCTAAAATCCCCTTCAGACTATAATACCACACCCTTGCAGCATCCTTTAACCCATATACAGCCTTCTTTAATTTCCATATTTTGTCAGGGTTTGCTTCAGATGGAGGTTTGATTACACATCCCTTTCTAACTTATTTCCCTGGAGATAAGCTGCTTTAATATCTATGGATTTACATTCCCAGTTGTTTCTCTTAATTATTCCAAGGGTTATTTTAAGTGCCTCAGCTGCACACGTAGGTGCTTCGTTACCTTCATTATTTCCCTTTTCTTCAAATCCCCTTACGACAAGTCTGGCCTTGCAAAATTTCAGTTTTTTTCTTTTTCCAGTATCACCCACCTAGTATTTAATCCTCTTTTCCCCTTATCTACTTCCTCCATTACGTCATTCTCGTTCCAATTCTTTATTTTATTTTCCTTGGCTGTTATTACCTCTATGTCTCTGACTTTTACCAATAATCTCTCTTCATCTTGTATCTCTTCGTGGTTCTCAAACTCTCTCAAGTTGATCCAATTGATTGTGCCATCTTCTAAATCCTTAGTGTTATAGCACTGACTCCATTTTTTGCTATTTACTTTCCCAGCTCTACTCACTATCTCTACTCTTTTTTCCTGTCCTGTTTCCTTTTCATACATCTTCCATCTTTCACCTTTCTTTAATCTTCTTAAATCTTTTCTAGGTTTTTCCCCCAGTCTTTCCATGTCATCCTCCTCTTCTTCCTCTAGTTCATTTACTGTTGCCTTACCATAACTATCATCATCCTCATCACTTTCTTCATTATTCTGTATTTCATCTCGGTACTCTTGCATCTCACTGTCATCCTTCCTTGTCTCTTCTGGCTCATTCTCTGTTATATCTAACTCAGCTTCTTTATCATTCTTTTTCATACTGTCTTCCCTTTTTCCTTTTCGTACTCTGTTGATATGTTACCCTTGCGTATATCTAATTGAACTTCCCTGTTTTACCACTACCGTTTTTCCATCTATACCTATGAATTTCTGGGTGGGGTCGCCTCAACCTTGTGAAATTCAATTCTTTAAAAACCCAGCTTCTACAAATCTCCCTCTGGAAGGCACCTTCTAACTTTCCTACCTCTTTTGACGGTTCTCTCGTCCTCTCCTTGTTGACAATTATAAACATCCTTGTCCTTAACATAAACAAAAAATGTCTTGGAAACCTCACATAACAATGGTTGCTAGGGCGGCCTCAAAGAAACTGGGAGTTCTGTTTAGACTGCAAGACATAATTTCCTCTTCTCACTTACTCCAGTATACAAGGCCTCATCCGCCCTTGCATGGAGTACTGCCTCATATCTGGGGGCTGCTGGTTTCAGGCTTTGGATAGGTCGAGCTTATGAACTGTTCTGTACTTTCCACTTCACTTGACCCTCTATCTTTGCGGCGCCGTGTTGGTGCTTTATCTCTTTTTCTATAGGTACTGCAGCGGAAGGTGCTCGAGGAACTTATAACTCGCGTACCAACCACCTTTACGACGCCCTCGTAACACGAGGGGTGCTGTGCATCTGTGATGAGTTTTGTGTTGATAATTGGTAACTCCAGGCTAGTTCGCTGCAGTGCTTCCTTGCTTTCCTGACACCTCTGTCTGTGCAAATTCTCCTTTTATCTATTTGTTTCCTCTGACATTTAATCTCCTTCACTTTAGTGCCTCGCGTCTGTGGTAATCTGTGTAATATACGTTAGTTTGTGAACTTTTGAGCCTTAAAACCCCCCTCCTTGAATAGGGCTCTACCTGTGAGTGGTGGTGACAACTGTAATATATAATATTAATATAATATATATATTATATATATATATATATATAGAGTATATAATATATATATAATATATATATATATATATATATATATATATATAGGAGAAGTACACGCATGCTCGAAGCATTGAAATTACCTTCGATTTTTAATGGTGCACCTTCTCTTTTGCTTTCATATTCTTTACACACTCATCCATGCAACATATTACTTACCACCATTTATCCACATCATATACACATACTTATGGTACACACCCCTCTTCTAGACAACACCTTACAGACATCCCTATTACTCGTATCCCTATGTGTGGTGGAGAAAGAATTGCCCACATCGTATGTCCTGCGTGTCGTGAGAACGGCGAAGGGACCGGTGTAGTTGGTTGGCTGCCCACTACCACCTATCTCTTGCTAGGAATGTGATGCATGCCTCGGAAATGGTCGTGATCGCGTTAACGCCTTTCTAATTTCGGTCTAAATGTGATGGAATCGTATGGTACATGGAAGTCAGAGGAATTAAATGTTGAATGGAGGAGGTTGGATGTATTTAGAAAGGGCTAATTTGATTTGTTCACTGTGACTGAAACAAAAATGAAAGGAAAAAATGAGTGGTGTGGTGTGTGCTGGTGTGGAAAGGAATGAGAGTGGGAGAGAAGGAGTTGCAATTTTGATGAGTGACTTGTGGTACAGAGCTATGGTAGACTTTGTTGTGTTGTGAAGAGTCCTAGAATTCTGTATGTGGTAAATTTAAAAGATTTGAATTAAGGTCAAGTATGTGTGTTTTGACGTATGTCCATCTGAGGTAACGTTGAAGAGAGTACGATTTTTTGGGGATAATCAATTTGAATTATGTTTTGGATAGTGTGAGTAGGAGCTTCAGATTGATAGTTTTGGGGGACCTGGAATGGTTGGAAAGGTGATCAAAAAAGGGATCGTAATAACGGTGGTTTTGAGGTGCGGGAGAAAATGAGAATGGTAGGAAGGTGATTGTGAGGTGAGAGGCATGTGTGTAAGTAATAATTTCTTTAAACACAAGAGTTTCCATAAGTATACTAGAGTTGGTGTAGGTAGAGATGGTATCAAAGTGAAAAGTATGATTGATTTTGTGTTGGTGAAAAAGGAGATGTTGAAGTATGTGTTGGATGTTAAATCAGTTAGGGGTTTAGGAATGGGATTATCGGATCATTATGTGTTCTATGTAAAATTAGTAGTGGGGGTTTTGATGGAGAGGAAGGTGATTACAGAAGGAAGTGGGTAAAATTAAGAGTGAGAAGTTAAGTGAACAAGGTAATAAGGATAAGTATGTAAGAATGCTCGCAAGTAAATCAGTTAAATGTGAATAAGTTGAAACAACAAATTTGGGAGCAAATGAGGGCAGCAATTGTAAGCAGTGCAAAAGAAATATGTTGATGTGCTAAAGTAGGAAGTAAGAATATTAACAGTGAGTGATGTGGTGATGGTGATGCAAGCAGTTAAAAGTAAAAAAATGAAAGCTTGGTTGTATTACTAAAAGCCAATGAAGAAGTTTTAAAAGAAAGATGCTTGGAATTATATAAGGAGGAAAAGAAATACTAAAGGTGCATACATAGAGAAAAGAAAGGTAAATGAACAGTTTGGAAGGAGGATGAATGGGGACTTACAAGGGAATAGGAAGCGCCAAAGGTTAAGATTGAGAATAAGGGGAACCTGCTCAGAATAATGAATAGGGATGGTGCTTTTTGTAACATTAAAATGATGTGAGGGAGTTGGAAAAGAACACTCAAAATTGTTTAATATTTTCAGTAATGAAGAGTGATAGTGAATGTGTTTGGGTTGATGATGGCAAGGAAGGAATAGGTATTCTTTGGATGAGGTATTTGCAAGGAGGAGGTAATGGTAGAGTGAGGAAGTTGAAGATGGTAAATCTGCAGGTATAGATATCATTACTGGTGAAATGATCAAGAGCGGGAAGTTGTGTAACAGATTGGATTTGGAAGTTGTTGTAATAAAGCGTTTATGGAGGGTATACTTCCGAGCGATTGGAAGAGCATAAATAGTACCCTTATATAAAAGGGAAGGAGAAAAAGGAACTGTAGAAATTATAGGGGAATTAGTTTTTGAGTGTTAGGAAAAGTATATGCTGGTATTTTGGTTCGAAGAGTGCGTCGATGACTGAAGGATGATTGTGAAAGAACAAGGCGCGTTTAGGTGGTAGGGATGTGTGGATCAAACTTTACATTGAAGCAAAATGATTTGAGAAAATGAGGGAGAGGAAGAATAAATTGTATTTAGGTTTAAGATCCAATATGGTATGATGAGGTTAATAGGGAAGCTCTATGGCAGGTGTTAGTTGGATATGATGTTGGTGGTGCTCTGAAGGCGGAATCAAAAGTAATGTATGTACGATAGTGAAGCGTGTAAGAATAAATGGTGTCCAAATTGATTGGCTTAGTATTAGAGCGGTAGTGAGCCGAGGGTTGTGTTCGTCTCCTGGGTTATTCAATTTGTTATATGGATTTGGGGTTATGAAAGAGATTAGATGTGGGAAGCAGGTGCAGGAAATTCGACTTTGTTGTGTTAGAATGATGGAGAATGGAGATTTAGTGGAGGGGTGCCCTACCTATTATATGCATATGATTTGGTTGTATGTGGCGAATCTGAAGATGTTTGAGAGATTGAGATAGATTTGGCAAGCGTGTGTAATAAGAAGGGGTTGAAAGTAAACGTAAAATAAGTAAGGTTATGGTGTGAGTGAGGACATCCTCGTTGTGAAGTTATGTTAGATGGTTGAGCAGCTGGAACAAGTGTGCTGAGTTTAAATATTTAGGGGTATATTTGGATGAGAAGGAACGGATGATGTAGAGTGTAGTAGAAAAGTTGTGTATGGCAGAAGGTGGCTGGTGCAATTTAATCGTTGGTGAATGTAAAGGGACTAAGTCTGGAGTGTGCTAGGTTTACATGAGGGTTATGTTGTTACATGGTATTGTATAGTAGTGAGACTATGTCTGGAATAAGAAGTATAGATCTAAAGTTCAATTGTTCAGATGGACAGATCTTAGGTGCGTGCTAGGTCTGAGAAGAATTGATAAAATGAGGAATGAACGTATTAAGAGTTGGGTGGTGTGAAGAAAGGGGTAAATGAGAGAATAAATGAAAGTATGTCGAGAGGGTTTGGACCTGTGGAAAGGATGGATGATAGTCTGCTGGTTTAGCGGATGTATAGTGGTGAGTGTGCTGTGAATGGGCTGGGCTGGCAGACCGAAGAAAAAGTGGATTGAGTCAGTAAAGGAGTGTCTGGAGGAGATGAATGTGAGTTCGACAAAGGCGAGAAGAAAGGTGCATAATAGAAGTGAATGGCGAGGTTTGGTGAGGGGGTATGTTTGTGCCCCACCTAGGCCAAGGGATGAACCCTACACTTGATGATTTACCATAGTGAGGATCCGTCGTCGTCATCGTGGTACAGAGGGGGTGGTAAGACTGGGCTTTCTTTTTGACTTGTCATATTCTTCTACTGTTTTCGTTTCCGATTGCGTTGTCACGAACTTGTACTCCCAGTCGTTGCGAGATAAAAAAAAGTGAAAAAATTAAGAAAGAAAAGATATATATATATATATATATATATATATATATATATATATATATATATATATATATATTTAATTATATATAAATAATATATATAATAATATATATAATAATGATATATATATTATTATATATATATATAGTATATATATATATATATATATCTTAACTTCTAACCTCTGATCACCTCTTTATCAAAGAGGCCATACCGTGTCCAAATACCCCACTGCTGAAACCGCCCTCCTCCAGAGATCTCACAGTGTTGAAATGTTCTAGGTTGCTCTGGGTTGAGAGTTAGATAGACAGGAGAGTTGAAAGTGGGATGTGTTTTCCTGGACCTGGTTAGTTTGGACAGATGCTTGTAGTGGTTTGGTTGAGGTTGAATCTGTGTTTGTGTTGTGACCGCATCCTAATTTTTCCAAGGATGACTGGCTGGTTCTTGGTAGGGAGTTGATATCTGGTGGATGTTTGTTTAGAATGTTGTTTTTTTGTTTGCTTCTTAGGTAGTTTTTTGTTAGTGTTATGTGGATTTGTTTGATGTATGATGTGTTGTTTGGTGGCTGATGTTGTTCAGAATTTATATGTAGTATAGAGCTGGTGAAGGAGGAGGAGGTTTGAGTCTGTTGTGATGGGTGAGGTTGGAGAGGGTTATGTGGCATGGATGTTGGGGTGTTTGCGTTTTTGCAAAGAATTGTGTTCCTATCATGCCCAGGTGTATGTCTATAGGTAGAATTTTGGTTTCTTCGTGCAGGTGTTGTTGTGGTGTAGTTGATGTGCATCCTGTTCTGATTCGTAGTGCATTGTTTTGTGTTTGGAGTTTCTTTGTTGTTTTTAGTCAGTAATGGGAGCCAAGTTGGAGAGGCATAGTTTAAAGTCGGATAAATGTGTTGTTTGTATATGGTGGTGGATGTTTGTGAAGTCTGTGGAGGCGATGGTTCTTAATATGTTTAGTTTTTTATTTGCTGATGAAATTGTTGTCTGAGTGTTTTGTAAAGGTGAGATGAGTGTGAAGTGTAAACTTCGAGGATTTTGGGAGTTTCGTTGAGAGGTATGGCAATGTTATTTAAGTAGACTTGGGGGAGGGGGGTGCCAAGTTGGCAGTCGGTGGTAATTAATGTGATTGATGATTTGTTTGGTGAGGGGAACATTGTTTTCTGTTACCATGTTTGAAGTTGATTGATGTGTTGTTGCATCAGATTTATGGCGGTGTTCAGTGGCTATGGTAATTTCATCTGTGTAGGTTGTCGAGTTTGTGGTCTGTTTGTGGTTGTGGGAGGTCGGCTTTGAAAAGGTTAAACAATGTAGGGGGTAGAATTGCGCCTTGGGGTACTCCATTGTTTACTGTTCTGGATTTTGTTGTTTGTACTTGTGCTCTTCTTCCTGATAGGAAATTGGAAATCCATTTCTTTAGTTTAGTGGGGATATTTGATTTTGTTATTTTATGGGTTAAATTATGTTTAGGTACTGTATCAAAGCCATTGTTAATGTCAGTTGCTATGATTAATGTTTTATGAGTGGGTTTTGAGTTTTGGCCATTGAATGTGGGTTGGATGATGTTTGAGTGTGGTTGTGGTTGAAGGGGTTTGTTTAAAGCTGTGTTGGAATTTGTGTTCGGTGATGTGTGGAGTTATTTTGTTTAGTATGGTTTTTCTAGTAGTTTGCATAGTGTTGATAATAGAAATGGGGCGATATGATGAGGGGTCAGAGGTGTCTTTTCCTGGTTTTAGTTTGGGTATAATGATAGCTTTTTTCCAGAGAGGGAGTATGAAATTTAGGCTGGTGAAACTTTTGTATATTTGCGCTAATTGAGTTAAAGCAGAGTTCCCTAGGTGCTCGAGTTGTTTGTTTGGAATGTTGTCTGGGTCAATTGCAGGCGAGTTTTTTAGTGTCTTTGTTATGTATTCTAAGTCAGTTGTGGTTATTTCTATTGTTGGGTAGTGGTTGAATTCTATTTTCTTGAGAGCTTTGATGATTTTCTTATTTTGAGTGTGTGTGAATTTTTGACTCTGCTTTGCAAAGTGAATTGCAAGAATGTTTGTGTATTGCTTGGTGGATTGGGGGTTTTGTGTGTTTTGGTTTTTGATGGATTCATGAGTGTATGTTTGTTGGCTGGTTTAGTTTTTCAGTATATTTATTTTCCACATTTTGGTGTTATTTGTGTTCTGGATGTTCTTAGTGAGGAAAGTTTGAAAGTTGTTTGAAGAATGTGTATTTGTTAAATTTGTGATTTGAGTGTTTAGGGCATTAATCTATGTTGTCATTTGTAGTGATTTGGGTATTATTTTTCTAAGTGACTTACGTTGTTTAATTAGGTGTTCTATTTCAGGTGTTATGGTTGGGTTGTATTTTTTAATGTATACTCTAGGAATGAATTGGTTAGCTGCTTTTTGGATTAGAGAAGTGAAATTTTGTATGGCTTTGTTGAATGTTGATGCGTTTGTGATATTTAGGGGATGTATGTCGTTTTCTATATAGTTGATGAATTGTGTCCAGTCAGCTTTTTTTTTGTAATTTGTATATGTTTTCCTGAGTGGGTAGTTTTTGTTGACATTTTGATATTTTATAATGATGGGGAGGTGATTGGAGTTTAGATTGGTTTGTGTTGACCAGTGGAGTTTAGTGTGCAAATTTGGTGAATATAGTGTTATGTCTGGTGATATGCATGTTTGATTGGGTTGGGGTGGGTTTCTGGTGTGGTTTGTGGTGTTTAGGTTTTCGATGTTGGATATGATGTATGTTCCTCTTTGATCTGCTTCTTGGGCATTGTACCATGTTGGGTGGTGATCGTTGAAATCACCTCCCATTATGAGGTTTGGGAGGTGGGAGATATTGGTGAGGTTTGGTTTGTAATTTCTGAGGCAGTGTAGTGGGGAATGTAGAGGTTTATTAGGTTGTTTGGCTTTTTATTTATCATTGTTGTGAAAGATTGTATTTTGGTGGTGGAGTCATTTAGTGCTGTTGTAGTTTGTAGGATGGTATTTGTGTGTAAGAGTTAGTAGTGTGTGATTTTTTGGGGGTTTGGAGTGTGAAGATGGCATCATAGCTGTAGAATTTTGGTTCTAGATAGTTTTCAGGTAGGTGGGCTTCTTGTATCATGATTATGTGTAATTTGTGTTGTTTTAAGAAAGCCTCTATTTCTTTGGTTTTGTTGTGTAGTTCATTTGTGTTGAATTGTAATATGTTTATGTTGTGGGTTACTGTAGTTGGAGTGCAGATTTAGCAAATCCAATTGTGTTTTGAAGGGGGTAGTGTGGTGAAAAGAGAACAGTGTTTGTGTATTCATTGTTTACATCTATTGCAGTTTTTGGAGTTCCTTACAATCTTGTTGCATATTGGACATTAGGTTCTAGGTCCAGGATTTGTTTCTGTCCCCAGCTTTTAGAAGTAAGGCTGTGGCATAAGCCGGGAAAGTATGCCTCATAATGATTAAAAGGAGAAATAAAAGTTGATTGGTAAAGAAGTCTGTATATGATCTCGGATTTCTCCGGAAGCAGCGGCGGCGCACAAACGCTGTCGCGGTAACACCAGAATTTCTTGTGGGTGGGGGGTGAGAAGATCTAGAAGGTGTTCGTCCAGGTTGGCAGAAAATCTTGCAGTTTAGCCTTTTGCGAGCGTCTTCTCCCTGAACCATATATATATATATATATATATATAATATATATATATATATATATATAATATATATTATATATATAATTATAAATATAATATAATATATTATAATATATATATACATATATATAATATATATATATATATATATATAATATATATATATATATAGAATAATAGAAGAGGCCTGAAGTAATCTTAAAACACCAATGGTTATTTCATATATATAAGAGACGTCTTCCTGATTGGAAGGGCGTTAGCTTTCGATCCGTGCTGGATCCTCTGCCCGACGCAGTGAGGGAAGGACTAAAAATTTTTTTTTTTTTTTTTCAAAGTTTAAATCAATACATATCTGTGAAGTTAATATCAATGAAAAAGAAAATGAATTAATTATGTTTGTTGTGTTTTAAGATTTTTTTGAAAAAAGTGTGGTGGCTATCAATAATTTGTTAGTGTCGCGGATCTAAGAAGTATTCGCCGTTGTAGTATGTTATAGTTGGAAGATTTTTTATACAAAGGGATTCGATTATTTTGCGTTGTAGGGGGTCATGTAATTAAGTGGTTAATTTGTGATTGAGTTGTGATCTGTGTAAGGTAAGGGCAGAATTTTTGTGAATCTTTTATGAAGTCTTCATTGTGTTGTTTTTTACGTCTGATGAAGTTCATTTGTTTCTCCAATGTAAGCAAGAGTTACAGTTAAAACAAGGGATTTTATATACACACATTGGGAGATGTTTTGGGGAGTGTGAGTGGGAGGTTTTGGAAAATCCGTTTGAAGAGAAGATTATTTAGAAGAGTAAGTCTTCAAAAAATTTGCAGGTAAAAGATGCTTATGAAAGTGGTAATGAGATTACAGTGACAGGTAAATAAGAGAAGGATTTGGGTAAAATCAATGGTTGGGTTGTAAAATTTTGTTTGCTTTTTTAATTCGTGAGAGTTATGAGATGTTTGGGGTAAGAAAGTTTGCTGAAGGTAGTGGATATAATTGAGTTCAGTTTGTAAGAAAGGGGGGGAACATAAACGTAAGGGTAAGAAAAAAGGGAGAAAGAAAAAAAATTTTTGTGTGGGTAGTATGTGAGGAAAACCAATGAGTGTAAAGGGATTAAAGTTAGGTTTACGGTAAACCACTGTATAAGAAGGTCGGCATTGTGCCAGAGAGAAGGGTGTCAAGGAAAGGTAGTGTTTTGTATATAGAGAGTTCCATAGTGAATTTGATATTTAGTATGTAGTGGAGTGATAAAATTAAGGATGATATTAGGGTCAGTGGTTAGGGGGAGCAAAATGTCATCCACATAGCGAAGCCAGGTAGTGTTGGAGAGAAGAGGGTGGTTAAGGATACACAAACCCAACAACCCTGTACGCCCCATTATTTCTAACACTAATTCTGTTCTTATAAGTTGTCTTTTTGGCTTCCAAACAACTCAAACCTTTACTTGGCCAAATCTCCCCCTCTCATCTTAAAAATACTGACGACTTTATCCTCAAAACATGTCACATTTCACCTCACACCAACCATATCCTTAGTTTTGATGTCACTTCTTTATTCACCTCTGTCCCTGTACCTTTCACTATCCCTTTATTAGAACGTTACTTCTCTGAAAACAATTACAATAGCTTATCCTTTCCCTTTCCTGAAAAAACTAATATACCTCACTCTTGAACACAATTACTTCCACTTCAACAATCTTTACGACAAACAAAACACTGGCATTAGCATGGGCTCTCCTTTGTCCCCATACTCAGCAACTTATTTATGGAGCTTATTGAGCACTTTTTTTAACCACCCTCTTCTTTCCAACACTACCTGGCTTCGCTGATGTTGATTGAATTTTTGTTCTTCCATTGCCCCTAAACCATGACCCTAATATCATCACTTAATTTTATCAACTCCATGCACTACCTAATATCAAATTCACTATGGAACTCTTATTAACAAAACACTACCTTCCTTGACCACCGGCTTCTCTTTGGCACAATGCCCGACACTTTTTGTATAGTGGTTTTACCCGTAAAACCCTATTTGAAATCCCTCTTACACTCATTGGTTTTCCTCACATTACTACCCACACAAAAATTGGTATTCTTTCTTCCCTTTTTCTTAGAGCCTTGCGTAATGTTCCCCCCCTTTCTTACAATACTGAACTTATATACTTCACTACTTCAGCAAACTTTTCTTTCCCGAAACATCATCCATAACCCGTTCTTAAAAAAACCAAATCAAATGAAATTTTACAACCCAACCATTGATTTTTACCACCCAAATCCTTCTCTTATTTACCTGTCCCACATGTACCTCATACCACTATCATAAGATCTTTACCTGAATCTTTAAGACTTACCTCTTCTAATACATCTTCTCTCAAGCGGATTTTCAAACCTTCCACTCACACTCCCCAAAACATCTCCCAATGTGTGTACAAAATCCCTTGTTTTAACTGTAACTCTTGCTACGTTGGAGAAACAAATGACTTCATCAGACGTAAAATACAACACAATGAAGACTTCATAAAAGATTCACAAAATTCTGAGCTTACCTTACACAGATCAAAACTCAATCACAAAATTAACCTTAATTACATGACCTCCATCATACAGGTTACTACCCCCTACAACGCAACATAATCGGAATCCCTTTGTATAAAAAAATCTTCCCAACTATAACATATTTCAAGGCGAATACTCTTTAGATCCCACACTTAACAAATTATTGATCACCACACCTTTTTTCAAAAAAATCTTAACACAACATACATAATTAATTCATTTTTTTTTTCATTAATTTAAAAAGCTTTCCACTTTTCATTGATTTAAAACTAAAAAAAAAAAAAAAAAAATTTTAGTCTTCCACTCACTGCGTCGGACAGAGGATCCAGCACGGATCGAAAGGCTAACGCCCTTCACAATCAGAAGACTTTCTCTTATAATATAATGTAATAATCATTGTGTTTTAAGATTACTATAGGCCTCCTATTATTCTACTAACATAACCTAGTGATTAACTGCTTAATTTATCTATTTAGTAGTATATACTATCTGTGGTATATATATAAAGATAATATATCCGTCCTCTACTCGGTATTGTATTCGTTATTCATACCGTGAACGAGATGTCCCTTAAGTATAAAATAGACGACACAGTATTAGGTTATAGGTCTAACTAGAACTATAGAACTACTAATATTAATATATTTATAATATATATATATATCAATATATATATTATATATATATAATTTATATATATATATCATAAGGATAATAATAAATATCTCACTATCTCTAAATACTTATTCAGCTTTGTCATTATTACTAATTATTTTTATTTAGCTTTTATAGCTGCTTATTGATTTTATGTAGTTTTATTGTTACTCAATTTTTTTAGTTCTATTTTAACTATGCACATGATTTTTTGTAACTCAGTTTGTATATTTATTTATATCTTAATCATTAATCATATTTTTTAAAACA
Organism: Trachelipus rathkii; assembly: GCA_015478945.1. NCBI lineage: Eukaryota > Metazoa > Arthropoda > Malacostraca > Isopoda > Trachelipodidae > Trachelipus > Trachelipus rathkii. The sequence goes on along the minus strand of JABUQX010064332.1, from coordinate 24,801 downwards.
ATTTTATTAGTTTTAATTTATTTTTCTTTTGCACCCAACAATGGTCTCAAAAACACACTTTTTTATGTATTATTATTTAGTCGTTTATCGTCGTGGTGATAACTTTATTTCCAATTGCATATAGCGAGCCTTCGATGTTTTGCATAAAATATTTCTAAATTTGGAATTGTCAGGTAAATTCTGTTTGTGCTTATTAACAACGTTTGAAAATTTCCTTCTGCTTTATGCTTCCTATAAATTAAATTGCCTGCCTTTGTCTTTCTACTCCTTTTTTCTCTCTTTTCTGCATCTATATCTCTATCGCTTGGTATCAACAAAAATGTGAGTGTAAACTGTTGCTTGGCTACAGTGAAGAGCCTCCCGGTTATAGACTCGTAGGGGACGCTGGTTCGGCAACGACCATCATTATTCATAACGTACACACAGTCTCTTCTGACCCTCTGTGCAGTGCTCGTGTTCTTAGAATAAGTGTGCTTTAATCTAAGCGCCTAGCGAGGAAGGAGGCAAAAGTGGAAATAAAGAACAGCAGCGTCGACTAATACAAACAGTGTCGCTGCTCATGCTGAAAAAAAGACTAAGCTGGGCTCTAATGCAGGCATTATCTCGTTCGGTCTTTTGCCGCGCAAATACGAGTGTATGCAAGTGCTCAGAAGCGCGGTCATGCCTAAATAGCACAATTGGAAGGGTATCGTCCAGGATTAACTGCGACTCAGATAACTCGATGGCCTGGCACAGAGTTCTCATCGTCCCGTGTTACCCCCTGCATAGTGGATAAAAGGTACATGTTCCGCTTGATAAACTGTAGGCATTGGAGGAAGAAAGAAGGGTCTCTGGGATATGAAAGGTAGCTATTATATTATTTTAATTATTACTATTGTATTGATATTTAATTTTTTAATTTTATATTTATTTATATTTATATATTAATTATTTAATTATTATTAATTTATTATATATTATATTATTTAAAAAATGTCATGAACAGACGACTTTTCTCTTTCTAAGCATCTAGAATTGGAAAGGAAAAATCCATATTATCTTTTTGGGTCTCTATCTGAAAGTCAAGATATCACTATCCCTTCATCAATTTTAGTATTTATTTTTATACTCAGGTAATGGTTTTAGTAGTTAGGTATTCATTCCTTTCTCAAAACATGTTGGTTAGTGGTTTGACAAGGATGAAAGTCTCAAAATCGGAAGCTTCTACCTTCTACACCCACCCCATATACAATAGCAAATGGTCACCTCTCTAGTTTTAATGAGCTATGACACTTATGACATAATTAGTGTCATGGCTCATTATATTATTGAGGTAACCATGTGCTATTGTATATGGTGTAGGTGTAGAAGTTATTGATTTTAAGACTTCTTGTGATCACTAAGAGAGTTTTTTATAGAAATGAATTCTTTGTAGCAAAGCTTTAAATTTTATATTTATCATCTATGGAATTAGGTAAAAATAGATAAATAAACGATTATTGTAAACTACTTGTTATAATTCTGCTCAATAAAATCTGCAAATTGTGAAGAGCAGTTTGTTCTACATCGTTAAATTAAGATATTTTTGTCATAGTAAAAGGTTGATGAAATGATTAGTTTGAAAAGTAAAGCAAAATCTAGATATAGAAATGAAAATGAAAGTTGATTAGTAGTAGTCAATGTCGCTTTATTGTTTGTGTTGGAATTTTTGGTGAAATTTATATAATCACAAATTAAAACTGAAATGAGAACGCTGATAAATAACTTCTTTGTGGTCTAAGAATTGTATATTGAAAATTTAAAGTTTGTAGAAATAAAAAAAAAAAAATAATAACTAATGTTGAGAATAATATCTTCAATAAGACATTTAATGAATCCTATAGTCCGTTAACATTAGTATGATTAAATTATTAAGAGACTGACTGGTAGCAGTATTTTAGGATATCACATGACGCTGAGTACTTAATGCGAGACTTGAAAGGAAATCTGAGGGATGAGGAAGAGAGACCACTTCGGGTGAACCGAATATTAGCTTGGAGAAAGTTTTTTTTTTTTTTTTAATGAATTAGAATTTTAGTTGAATATTAAATTAATCAAACATATGAAAGCAAAAAAAATAAGATTCAAATTATTCAGAAAGCAGTTATGAGGAAGGTAGGAAGAATAAAGATTATTAAAATTATGTGAAAAACCCAAAATTGTGTAGGGTCTTATGAAAATGTAAGAAATTTCTAGCATTTTGAGGATGGCATATAGAAAATTTTGTCAATGCATCGAAGATATTAAATCGGTTAGAATAATTTTGAGTTTAGAGGAGACTAGAAATATATTTGCCTAGATATCCTAATTTAATTTCTCATGCATTTCTTAAGTGCCTTCATAATTTAAAAAAAATTTGCAAAGAACTCTGGGGTAACTGGTTAATGATGTGAAACGATAGGAGACTTGTGTAGGAATAATGGAAGTTTTATGAGTAAGGAAGGTGAAATTTTGCATATATATTATTTGATATAATTTTTATCAGGAGTGTTTGTATTTCAGCGACAACTTGGTCTTTATTTGGAAAAGATCATCATAGAGGCGTATTATTAATTCAGAACAGGAGAAAGTGTGGTATTTGTGTATTGTTAGACAGAATCAGAAATATCATTAATTGAATCTTGTAGAAATTTAGCTTTAATTATAGATTTATGAAAATAGAAATGGTGATGAATAACTTTGAGGGAGTAATTTTCTAAAATTTTATGCATGTTTTTGCAACTGTAAGGTTGGATATATGAAATTGTTTGAAAGTGTTAAAGCATTCATTGAGGAATAAGCAGTGAGAGAAGTTGTCATTGATATTGGTTATTGAAAAAAGGTTAACTACTCTACTTATAAAAGAGCAAATAACACTTAGTTAATTGATGTTTGATGAATTCTTTTATAAGGTATATTAAACTTAAGGTGTTATGATTTAGAAATGAATATTTAAAAATAGAGTATCAAGGAATAAATTATGTCAACCTAATGTGATCACATAAAGCTTCTTTAACCCACCCATAACCTAATTAATTTAACAAAGTAAATACTGAAACTTTCTTTTCACAAAAATAAAAAATCTTTCCAAATTAAATCTAATGAACCTTAATATTATCCTTTTTAATTAAATTAAATGTTTATACTCAAGAACAAAACTTCCCTACTTCCTGGTCCCTAATTATAAATTCCTATTTCTTGAAATCCTTAGTTATGTCTTCCTTTAAATATCCTAGGAAATAGTGGACAGCTTTACATTTTGAAACATAAAGGAATAGCACATAAAAATAAACACAGTTGATATTTAGCACACTGTAAATGAAACATGTTTCACTAAAGAAAGAAAGCTGAAAAAAAAAACACATCTATGATAAAGCAATATCCAGTTCAAGCACAATAAGCCATACCAAAATATGCTGCAAAAAGAGAAACAAGAAACAAAAAATTATTCATTCTTATACCTTTCTCTCTCCCTCCTTCCCCCCTTCAACATATCCTTTTATTCCTCTCACATTCACTTTAGGTTTAGTAAAAACATTTGCCAATTGGTGCTTCGTGTCAACTCATTCCACTCGTAATTTTCTTCTCGCATTCATTTAATCCATTCTGTATCTATTCTAAATCATTTTTCAGAGTCTTACTCTTTCTTTGTTGTTTATTATTATACGTAATCTTTCTCGCCCAACAGCTTCTCTCTAATATTCTTCCAGAAATTTTCCTGCTTCTGTATCTTCTATAAACCCTATAGCCTCAGCTTCAGTAGTTGATCTAGCTACCCCTTTCATCCATCTAATCTAGACTTCCACACAACAGGACATCTATTCCCTTTTTCATCTTTTAGGGATGCGCTGTAATCTACTTGTGGACTTACTTTCTCCTCATTACCTATGATGCATCTGTTTATATCTCCACCTCAATTTTACCTTCAAGCCTGCCTAACCAAAATAACCATATTTATACTCATCCCTCTTTCTAAAATGTTAATCAATTTCCTCATTTCTTCTACCTTTCCTCCCTTAGAAAATCTGCTTCTCTCGCTTACATAGGTCGTTTGACCACTCACCCAATTCTCTTCCACTTTACCTCCCATAAAAACATCTACTCCTTTCGCTCACAGAATAACAGAAATCAGGTATAGTTTGACCACTCACCCAATTCATTTGTTCCACTAAAGAACAGTATAAAGTTATTCACTATTCTCCATCTCTCTATTCCCCCAAAATTTCCTTTTAACTGGTATACCTATTTCTTCTATGTATTTTTCTTGTTCCAGACAAATACTGTTTTCACATTCGTGAATATTATCAGCAGTATATTTAAATCCTATTATTATCTTATATAGTTAGTAAAATGAGCAAGGGATAAAAAGAACTGAGTGTCAAAGATTATAAAGAACTTCTTAGATTAACAAAAAAATACAGAAATGAATTAAATATCATACAAATAAATAATGAGAAAATTGAGAATTTAATAACATACTGTGATTCATCATTTGCTAATAGAGAAGGAGATAAAACCCAACTTGGATGTATAATTTTTGCCGTAGATAGAAAAGAAAAAATTGATACCTATAATGTATATCTTATTTAAATCATAAAGAAAGTTTAATCAATTCAGTATCATACAAGTCCAGAAGTCAAATAATATTTATCATTGAATTATAGAACAATCAATTTATATTATTACAAAAAATGTGGGAAGAAATTACTAATAAGATACCTATAATTCTAAAAACAGATAGTAAGACACTTGTAGATACACTGTCTGAAAGACAATCAAAAAAAATTAAAAGTATCAGAATTATGATATCAGCGCAATAGGAACACAGAATATATAAAATAATCAAGAAATAATATAATTAAGGAATCAGATATAAATTACACTGCACACTACTGATCAATTTGCTGGCATATTCACCAACACCATCATAATAGATAATGAAAAAGTCCGAATTATAAGTTCATATAAAGTGATAGAATAAGAAGGAAAATAAAAACCTAGTGAACGAGAGAAAGGGAAGAAAGTATGCTCAGGATTGAAAACATTTGAAACATCAAGATTTAAAAGACTTTAGACTTATGTTGAGTATTTCTTATTTGAATCAGTATAAGGTACTTCGTTATATCTACTGATTATTTTGGGAAATTTCTAATGGCGTATAAACATCAAGTAGGAGAATATTAGAGAATTGTAAATAATTAAAAAAATAGAGAATATATGATAAAGAGAACAAAATATAAATAAAAATAGAAGAAAAGCTTAACAGGAAGAAAAGAAAATAAATATATGTTTGATTATTCTCTCAATTATTCAAACGGAAATACGAAGAAGAAAACCAAGAAAGAAGTAATCAAAAGACAGATTGACAAATTGAAAATTATATTACAATCTATTTAAAAGTTTATATTTTATTTTACATTTTAATCATATATATATATATATTATTATATAATAGTATATATTTATACTATATATTATAGTCTTAGAATAGAGAAAAAAATGGTCGTTTACTTCATATATTATATTTATTAAGGTATAGGTAGTTGATAATATATATATTATTATATATATATTATTATCATTAATATATTATATATATATTATATTATATATTATATTATTTTTATTACACTTATTATATATATATTAATAGACCTAAATCTCCCCGTAGAAAATTGTATATATGATGCTAGTAGAGTATTACCTACGTACTATCACTCCTATATAGGCCCTGTTTCCATGTTTTACGACTCCCGACAGGTTTTTGATTTTTTTTTTTTTTTTTTAAAATTTTAGTTATATTTATTACTCACATCCAATAGAATTTAATGTGGTGACGGACATGATCAAAAGTTCTAAATATTGTAAATAATTTTTAAAAATCAACCAATTTATTATTAATAACTACAATCCATAAAAATGAATATATCTCAATATTACGATACTTACAGAAAACCCAATTACATATTTGGAATCGGCCTATATAAGACTTATTACAAAAATGTAAAAAAAAAAATAAAATAAATAAAAATTAAATATGAAATATCTCGACATAGTATCGACACTCAAAGAAAAACCAATTACATATTGCAATTAGCATATAAAGCTTATTACAAAAATGCTAAAACAAAAAATTAATATAATAAATAAATAAAAATATTTAGGGGGGGATGTTTTCCGATACCCCGTAGGGTGGAGTGGGCGGGGAGAACCCCCGCGCGACACCCCAAATACAAAGAAGTGAGTGGAGGTTTTGGAGACCCTCCACGGAGGGGAAAGTCCTACCCCGTCTTTCCCGCGGGGGAAGGCCGAGGAGAGCCCGAGAGCCCTGGCCATACATTTGCGCGGTATCTCTAGGTAGGGTAAAATAAAAAAAAGATAATAAGTACCAATTGAATCCGGTATGCAGTAAAACGTAACAGCTCCACTATTATTATTTTGGATCATGCTCGATCACACTTAAATTGCATTGCTATAGGATCAAGTACATTACTCGAAATATATGTGAAAAAAAAAAAAAATATCAAAACTGACTGTTGTAAAACAATAACAGGCTTATAATTATTATATATATTTTATAGTATATATAGTGATAACCTGTATAAAATACTCATATAAGATATATATAAAATGAGTTATATAGATATATATATAATATATAATATATATATTAAGTATATATATAATATTATATAAATATATATATAATATATATATATATATAATATAATATATATATATAGTGATTATGAAATTTAATGATTTATTAATATAATTATTATAGAGAAGTAAAAGTAATATATCTATCTATCTATCTATCTATCATATCTATCTATATATCTATCTATCTATCTATCTATCTATCTAATCCTATCTATCTATCTATCTAATCTATCTATCATTTTGAGATACTATCTATCTATCTAATCTTATCTATTCTATCTATCTATCTATCTAAATAATATATGTTCATCTAAAGTAGCTATAATAATATATAGTATAGTAATATAATATATATATATAATATATATATATATATAAATACTACATATATATAGTATATATATATATAGGTATAGCATATAATATTATCTACAGTTCTCCACTTAATTAATATACCACTTTAATATATATAACCCAGTATAATAAACAATCAGATATAGTAACTATATATCAATATTATATATTATATATATATATAAGTGATATATATATATATTTACATATATATTAATATATATATAATCTCATATATATCTACAGTATATAAAAGTATATAATATATATAATATATATATATATATAATATATATTAAGTAAATGATAATATTGTATATATATATATATAATATATATATAATATATATATATATATAAATATATATATATCTTACAGATATATATATATATATATTATATATATATAAACATAATATATATATATTATATATATATAGGTTATAATATACATTAAATATTCTAAGGTCTATAATATATATTATATATATAATATAAGTATAAACTATAATATACATATATATATAATTCTTATAAGTGAGTAATATAATTATATATATTAGGACTTAGTGGCACAACTGAAGATATGAAACAGAGGAAGATCCAACTACAGATAAGAATGATCAGCCTCTGTCAGGAAATATTTATTTTGAGCAAAAGTAATTAACTTAAATATTTTAGATATGATATTTGAAAAAAATCTTTAAGAAGAATTTTAATTTTGCAAAAAATAAAAATTTGTGGGTGTCCCTAGTGGAAGGGAAGAAAGATCTTCACAAATGGTTAACATCACTATATCTGACTATCCTGGATACGGGTTGAAAACCATAATAGAAGGCAAATTACTATTACTGCGTTTTGGTCTTTCGCGTTACATATTCTTATGGGAACGATTATTTTAAGTGAGGATTCTATCGGTTATTGAGTATTTCAACGTTGAAGACTTATCTCTCTCCGCTCATTATCGATAAATTATTATTTGAAAGTCCTGATTACAAATAAAGTTCTACGATTAAGTGAGACATAAGAAAATGAACAAAAGGGAGTACGACAAGACATCGATGAAGAAGACAATGAAGAATCTTATTATCGTTATATGGAAGAGAAAAGTCTTGATTAACCTCAAAGGCAAATACTATAGAAAGGATTGAATAGTAACCAGAGAGAGATCTATTGCGAATACTGTCTGAATAAAGTTATATATATATATATATATATATATTATATATATATATAATATATATATATATAATATTATATAATATATATATATATATATATAATAGTTATATACTTATATATATTACCTTCACTCAGAAAATATAGTAGATAGTAGTAGTATATAGTATATAGTATATATATTATTATAGTATATTGGAGGGAAGTTGTTATTAAGTATTATGACGTTGAGAACGACTTTCGGCTGGATTCAGAAATTAATTTATGAAAAAGGATTTACTTTCTAAAAAGTAAAAGTACCCTTCACCCCCAGAGGAGTTAAATCTTGACACTTTCCAGCATTTTGCAATTCAAATGTCCCGAAGAAAGTTCACTGAACTTGCGTGTCTGGAATGTGAAAAGACATTTGAAATCTTACCCATAGACAATTTGTGACTATTATTATGTATCTTTAGTGTTTTTTTGAATAAACATAATACGGGAATTTGTTACGCTATTTATAGAAAAAATTCCCATCTGAATTATATATATATAAATATTTATTATAATTATCAATATATATTAATAGTATATAATAGTATACATATATAATATATATTATATATATATATATATATAATATATATATATATATATTATTATTATATATATAGTATATGTAGCTGTGAAGTCAATGCCATTGGTTCCACCCACGCGGCCTCCGTAATTGGCTCTCTCTGCAAGTCCATATTAATTGTGTAAAATATATTTACTATTAATATACTTAAGCTGCTGCTAAGGTCTATCTAAAGAATGGAAACCAATTTAGTTTTATTGTTACTTTACAATTTAATAATATGAAATCTTGATACGCTACTGGTGAGTTTTTCAGGGAAGAGCTGGATACCTGACTAGAATGTAAGCATTTTCGGTTACCATCAGCTCACACGTAGTAACTTTGTCTCTGGAACTTCTCTTCCTGTGTATGTGTTGGTATGCGTGTGCGTGTACTAGCTTTTGAATGTGATTTTGTGTTGGTATGGTGACTGTTGGGATGAATGGAGGTATGATAAATATTGGTTAAATATTTATTGAAATTGATGTTTTCAATAAGGTTGGGATAATTCAAACTTGATAATAAAGAGGAGACCCTTCTTTTCAAAACGATTAAGTAACTAAGTTATTGCAATTTCCTTGTAGTATTTTTAGGTGAGCAATATTTATAAAAAGTTTAATACTATGTCCATTGTTAAAGAAACCTTCATCAGCTACAATTACTTCATAGGTGTGACGATCTATTGCCAAGCTAACCTCCTATACGCAAACATGAGTTAAAGTTTAAGACCCTCATTTCACAGTTAGTGTGGATACAACCTCCCAGCGACTAAGAAGAATGGACTAAAAAGTTAATTATAATTTAGTCATTCAGGAGAAGATGATTCGTTTTTGTGGTATTGGTATAATAATTAAGAGAAATACTTATCTAAAAGAAAAGTGAGAACAACAACAATAATATTTCCAACAGGAAATATAAAAGCCAGAGAATCAAAGCTGGTTCCAAGATTGAAATCCTGATCTAAACCAGAACTCAAAACAAAATTTCCAGCCGGAAAAAAAATCTTGACCAGAAATAAAAAAAGCTTGACCCAAAATAAAAATGATAACTACAGAGTTTCCGCGAAGTACTATGAATATTTAATGGTTACAATAAGGGATACAATGACAAAGTCTGTCATACAATAAATAACAACTTATCTTAATTATGGGAACAGATCAAGTGTTGGGGAAATCACAAACACAAGCGATAATTATGCCCATTTACAATTTGACTTCATATGATAAGTAATACAAGTTAGGCCAGTAATGGAATGAATGGTAATGAACCAAGCATTGCATAATAATGGTCATTTAAAGAAGATAATTACATGAGCCAATTAAGTTATTAGTAAGAGTTGTTTATGAGCCAGGCATTAGAATCCTAAAATAGAAAGGAATGAGTGAAGAGTGATAATTAGAAACCTAAACTGAATATATTAATTATATTCCTATTTATCTTTCAATTTTCCCCTTTTTTTCCCCTATGGGGATTTGATTTTTGTGATTTGCTATTTTACATAAAGATCAGACTATTGATGAAGTATGCGCGTGAAGTAAGATACTTGCGATCATGAAGATATTTAGGGGATTGCAGCCTATATATAGTAAGCAATGCCACTTTTTACTCCTATATGCCTATCATGTTAATTAAATAAAGATAAGCTAAAGCCAAAAGCACTTATAAACTAAAAAACAGCTTATAACTAACCTGCTTATAAATCGAAGATTAGACTATAATAAATGTGAAATGTGAGAATAATAATTGATTATATTTTATTAGAAGAGAACTTGTCTCATAAGATAACTGAAAAGTAACAAGTTCATATAATGAATTTGCATAATGAAATTAGAAAAGTTATGAACAAGTATCTATCAAATATACAAGTCAGCGTTTGGACTTTACAAATTAACTTAAATTTGAATTCGTATATAATAAACAAATCAAATTCCCCACTTGATGTAACTGAGGGCATGTAGACATCTCTTATACCTATACATATATATATATAAATAATATTACTATTATATATTTGGGGTATATATGATAAATACTATGTAGCCCCTTATCTACTTCTCTCTCTTCAACCCATTTATATTTAATATTATAATAGGAAAATATATAATAGTAAGTATAATTGTGTGTGAGATAATATATATATAATTATATATAAAATTTTCCTGCCCCCTCCTTTTGAGAAGGGCCCATCCCGTGAGTGGTGGCGATCTGTAAAAATTTAACTATATATACACAGATGCTATATATATATATAATATATATATATATATATATATATATATAAATAAGCTTATATATATATATAGTAGATATATAATAATATATTTTAATTATATATAAGTTTATTTATTATATTTTTGTGTAATATTATTATATATATCATATATATATTATATAAATTTATATAATCATTTTATATTTATATAAATATATTTATAATTATATATATAGTATATATATTATAATAGTAATATATATATAATATATATTGAAGAGGATGAACTTAAATTTTGGAATCTCCATTTATATTTAAAACACTTAAACCTACACTTAACATCCATAAGATTTCTTTGGCACTCCTGATTGCTTCTGAACTATCTATCTCCTTTTCTCTTTCTTTTCCGTTTCTTTTCTGAACTTGATCATTGTTTCTTTCACCATTACTTTCTTTTCTTCGCTATGGACATTTTACAAATTTTCTTAGAATTTTGAAAAATTTACACATTCACACTCTACTTAATTTTTTTGTTGTATTTTTATACTTTGCGAATAATAATATTTTAATTTAGTTTCATAAATTCTAATAACATTTTACCTAGTCGATTTAGATTCTCACAAACATCAAAGCCTGGAATACCCTAGTGAAGAGCTCGTATTTGTTCTACTATTACTTTTCAACATTCACATTTACTCCAAGCAATCTCCAAGGTATCCTATATGTGTTTGATAGTAATATGCAATCTCTTCCTAATGACATCATACCTCTACCTTACATATTATAGTAAGGGGGCTCTGTTGCCTCCTCCTCATCTTTGCTCCTTCTATCAATATAAGTAACATTACGCCTATCTAATTATTTTACGCCTACTTTATTTATCTTTAGTTATCACACAACTCATAGACACTAGGCTTTATACTAATGCATTTTTTATTATTCAGAAGCCATTTCGTATATAATTCACTAGTTGTTAAATGTCTAATCTGTTTTTCATTTTAACTTTTTCCTTTGATTTTATTCACTCATTAAGTTTTTTTGTACAATTGTATTGAGTATACACTAGGTAAGATCTGTAAAGTATGGATCTGATCTGTCACTATTTGATCTTTGAGAAGATTGATTTACCCCTACGATTCTTTTCGTAATCGATTTCCAGTCATCTCTCCCTCTAGGTTAGGTTTCTACCCTTACTAGTACAAATTAAATTGCTCTCTGCACCTGTACAATACAAACTGCGGAAAAACTTAATTAAACATCATCATAACTTTTATAACAACCTGTCCTTTAAGTACGGTTTACTATAGATACTAATCTAATCTGTATTCCTTTACTCAGGCTTTTTCCTGTCCGTACTCATTGCAAGGTGCGCAGTGAGTTTGTGACAAGCCAATAGGAAAGTCATATATCTGGACATTTAAATATCTGCTCTCTGCATAACCCTCTTCATAATAACGAGTGTTGCTTCTCTACTCTGATAGTCCGGTTACGTTATACATACTAATCTTCCGTTTACAACCGTGTAAAGTTTCAGTTATTCTAACATTCATAAACTGGTGGAATTTCTTCTTTGCTTGCCCAGAAGTTTCGTTGCTGGGAGCAACATTACATTGTTGGAGAGGTTTTCGTTGCTGGGAGCAACGTCTCATGTTTGGATTTTCGTTGCTTGGAGCAACGTTTCGTTTTTCGCTTTTTGACTTTCGTTGCTGGGAGCAACGTTTAATTGTTTGAGGAAGTTTCGTTGTTTGGAGCAGCTTTTCTTTCTTCATTTTTCGGTTGTGTCTTTCATTCTGAAATTCTTGTCTAAATACTCACAAATCCCCAAGTGTTATCAAGACAGTGCCTGTAAGGAGGAGACGGAAATTAATAAAACTAATTAAGACTAAGATTAAAACTACTAAACCTGGGAAACATTAATCGGGATTTTATGATCAAGATCTTCTTTTTCTTCAGAAATAGAATCCTTCATTTTTTCCGTTGCTGAACTCTGAAACAGAGAAAAATCATCATATTAGTTACCTTAAGATAAGTTGTTGTAAAGAGCACTAAATCACTTGGAAAAAATACTCACCATTAGTTATTCTTGGTATTTGATTTCCTCTTCGGTTGAACCAGTATCATTGACATTTCTTATTTTCTATAACGTTTGAACATTTATAGTCAAGTTTCTTTTAAATTTCATATTTATTAAAATAAAAACTTTAAATCATTCGTGTTCCTTATATTTCAACTTGATATATTATAGTTCAGGGTTCATTTATTAACATTTAATTATAGCACTACTTATACGTAAAATTGGTATTTATCAACTTGTACATTTATACGTTCAAGTTTCACTTTTTAGTCATTTAAATTAAGCACTAACTTTACTAGCGTTCCTATATATCTTAGACATTTAAAGGTTCTCTGAGTTTCATTATTATATCTTAAGATTTTCATGTATTGCACCACTCCTATTAGGGCAGATGTTCCTTATATAAAGCTTTATCCGGCTCTATTCTATTATAATTAAATTCATAATAAAGACAACCACCGTTTTTTCGCTTTATATATAATCTATTTTGGGCCGCAATTTGCAGGTAAAGTATTATTTTTAATTATGGAAAGTTGATGATCAATTAATAATTCGCCTGAATACCAAAATATAAGTCGCCTCGTAAAATTCTTGGAATCTCACACAATATATAAAATTAACATCCAATCAAGACCACAGCTGCTGAAACTTGTACTGGGCCAAGGGCGACGGGTTTGGTCCCAAAACTGTCCCAACCCATATAAAAAAAGGAACTAATTAGTCATACATTAAATAGCCCTTCTGGTTCTATATCTCCAGATCATAAGATCCTAACACAGCTCATCAATATAATGCGATGTATTATCGAAGATAAGAAAGGTGTTTTTTCATGAGGGTAACTTCATAAAGTCCATATTCTCCAGTCGTATTCTTCGAATTCCAATTTTAATGATAAGACAAATAATTTCAGGATAGTTAACAGATAGTTATTTTCGGTGGATTCCCGGTGAACATAACCAAAAAAGTGATTATAATCACGGTAATAATAATAAGTATGATAGCTAAAATATATATGAATAAAATGAAGTATGATATACCCATGGTATAAAAGACCAAATGATAGTATTGCCTATTATTTTTATTGGTTTATCATTCTGCACACAAAAAATTAATATATAAGAATAATATATAGATTAGGATAATATAATATATATATGTTATAATATTTAGTACATACGTGATAATTTATAAACATAAATACGTAGTGCTTTAACTCTAGCTAAACTATCGTTATATTGTGATTGTCGCACTACACCCCTTACTTTATACTCTCGAACGGTGTGATGGTCCTCCATTGGGTAGGTGAGCGCACGCGTACAAAAATTGTGTGTGTAGTTTCTCTCTCGAGAAACGACTTCCTAGTAAGTGCTGTTGCTCGCACAGGTATAAATTTAGGTGTTTTATCCGCCTAAGAAATTTAGATAGATGGTGTTTCTTAGGATTCATAAATAGTTGTTTTACCGGTTTTTCCAGTGTTTATGTCTTACCCAAAAAAAATTGACCGGAAGAATGTGCTATATGAAGAATTTTGATAATGACACTTAAGAAGAAGATAAATTGAAAATATGAAGTGAGACACAATTAGTCACCTGACCTCAGATCAGACATAAAGAACCTCTCTTAAGAAATAGTTCCAATCCATTGTAATAGGTGCATCAAGTCACCAACTAGTGAGAACCAATGTAGGGATCAGAAAAAAAAAAGAAGCTGGGCTCCAGAGAGTTAGGAGACAAGGGTGAGAAGAAACCCTTCTCTCTAGTGTTAGTCTCTCATTAATGCTTATGTCTTCTAATGACATCCCTTGACCCACTGAAATGGCCACCACCAAAATGTCTCAATGACATATAACTGAAGAGGACATCATAAGTGAGGAGTATAGTCAAAAGACGCGATAAGTATAGAAGTGGAAATTCTTCCAATATACTCTGTAGATTTTTGTAGTATTAACTGCTAGAGATACATTAGAGTATCGCGAAATTATGGTATTTTAAAGTGTTCGTGTCGCCTTCCTTGTTAATGAAAGGACCTTGCCTGTGAGTGACATATTATAGTGTGTAAACTATCGAAAAGAACGTTACGGATCGAGTGAAAGTGACATCCGGACTGATTCGTGATGTATTTACGGATGCTATGTCTATATATATAGGGCTTATAATATATAAGTTTTAGGTTGCCATTGATATAAATTTGCGTTTTTTAAATTCTTTATACATTGAAAAAATGATTGAGAAAATGAGGAGAAGAAGATAAGAATTTAAAATGATATATATATTTGTATTTATGCTATGTCTTATTGAGGCCATTAAATTTTTACGATGCTGATCTTTTATTTATATAACGTATAATATCTTACTATTGAGCTAAGGTTGATAATTGATTATAGTGATTGTATGTTGGTTGTAAGCTTTCCATAATGAGTATAGAATCAGAAGTATATTAATGTAACTCACTTTTGCATGTTTCTTGCGTTAGAATTGTGATATAGTGTCAGACATCTATTATACTGTTCATACACTCTAAATATTTATGCTTTTATTTGTGATATTATGTGTTATTATGTTAATTTAATCTGTTATTGCGTATGTGCTCATATTGGTAATTTGTGTTGTATTGCTTGTAGATTTAATGTGAATGTCATAGTAGTTTATGTGTGTGATGAGAGATTAATGATGCAGTGTGTAATTCGTATGAACTTACTCCTGGGAAGTATGTTAGAGTCTTCTATTCTCACAGAAACTATGTATTATATATCTAACAGAATTACTCGTTCCGCAACTATGTCTGCCCTCGATCGCAGAATAGGATATTAATTCTCTAACATCTATACTAGCCAGAGTCTTAGCACTGACATCCATTCTAATTCACGTAGATCCATAAATTAACACGTCCTTGCAAAAGACAGCCTGAGCTCCGAACTTCACGACTCTAACCGAGAGTCGTTAGCAATGAAGTTAACTAGATAGTATGATAATATGAATAGTGTCATGGGTTAGCAGGTGGAGTGGTGCGAATTACACACAAGATTATTTCAAGCCTGTTGAGACAGTATTGTTTTCTCACACCTTATAATTCATAGTGCGCAGTTCGATCCCACTCCGTCTTAAAGCTTTCTGATATGATATGTGTTTGTAAAGCGTACACAGAAACTGATTCGAGAAGATGATTGGGGGATAAAGTAGCACTTTGTTTGATGGAGATCCGAGAACGTTCTCAAGTGAAAATGAGATAAGCTTTGAGTGAAGCTTAATAATAAGTGCTATATGTCTTAAGCGAGGTAAGCGTAGAATAAGAGAAGGAATGGTAAAAGTCAAGCTCATATGGTTGTTGAGTGAGGATCCAGTCCTCACGTGTGACCACAATCATGTTACAGAATGGTAGAGCATAGCCTGGGAAAAAGGTCTGGGTTATGTACTAGTGAGTATATAGTAATTTATGATCAATTATACACTCTTAATGTTGAGATGTTATAAGCGGAAAGCGGATTATATTGCTCAGAGTAGTAACAAGTGCAAGTGAATGTAGTTAGAAGTATGCTATGAAATGGCCAAGGAAAGCTTTAATCAGCTGTGCGAAGTGCAAATAACGTACTCAAACGAGAGTATGGTGTGATGATCGTCGACAAACATAATGACGCGAATGCGTTCTACACTTCTTTCAGTGTGTTGCCGCCTAGGTATTCCATAATCTAATCTCATTTTATCATGGCTAAATCTTTTCTGGAATCATAATATGATGAATGAAATTTAATTATCCATATGTAGTGGACTCAGAGACCGAATAGAATGCCGAAGATGGCTTCTGGCCGAATCCTTAGCCGTGAAGTCAGAAGTCCAGTAAATCATAATGCACTATAAGTAATGCAGAGTAATTTTTGATAAACGGGCTTACCCAAGAATATTTTAATCTGAGTTCTTCCTTATGAATCATACATCAGAATATATTTTTCTTGAAGCTTCTGGCAGACTTATCTCTCTGACTGTATCCGGTACTAATTTTAGAATATATCTCTATCAGCTGATGTGTTGATGAACTTCCAGCGATACCCATCGCAGCATTCGGTTTATACCGCGATATACCCTGTTGCGATATCACCCGCAATACAGGATAATTTAATGATGGATTTGCTGGAGGGGACAGTCACTGTGTTTGACGATGAAGGTGTTGAACCACTGTAAGGTGTTAAGTGAATCTCCAGGGATTACAAATATTTGACTGGATAACAAGCTGACTTGCTTCCCCAGGAGTCCTGACGATTACACCAATCGACTTTGATTGTCGTTTCTGGTTATAAGATCTACACCACTATCACCATTCTGACAAGAATAAGGAATGTTCTTTTCGACTGGAACTTTTTGATAAGAACCTCAATGTCATTCTTCCTTGACTATGATTATTGCCTAGTTGACCATGTAGAGAGTCTCTTCAGTCTCTCTAAGGATGAGAAGGTCACTCATCTATACACCTATGGTATGAAAATTTCTTCGAATTTTCTGTAAGAATATTTAGAGTTACAGTTAGTGACTTTTATCTAGCTCTTTCTGACCCGACAGTTATATAGAGTAGTCCAGAAACTGATTTTATTTGACCCAAGGCGTTCCGCGGTAAGCCATAGTGGTTTTCTTGACAGATTTGATTGAAACGTTTGCGTGTATTGAGGCCACCGTGAGACTTGTCATATTTTCATTTTGTACTGGCAAGGTGTAGTTAGTGAGCGACGTGAATTATATAGCCATCAGCAATTATCTGACAGATACATAATGAAGTCGAAATAATTCAACGGGGAAAAAGTCTCCTGAGTTTTGAATAGACAATCCTTCACCACACGTATTTAACCGTTCCCACTGGCTTCTTACCCATGGGCTATAAAGAGAGGAATTCGCTTATGCGAATTCTGATTTTTTCTTAAAAACTCACTCCCATTTTCTGACACGAGGAAAGTTCCTAAAGAGTCAGTTCACTTGATTGAAGAGCACACGTTGTCGCCTACCTCGACGCAGTAAGTCAGCACTCCGGAAACGATAACAAATCGTTTGAACGAGATTGAATAAATGATTTTAGATGACGTCATCATAATAAGGAGTCTAAATAGACCGCACAAAAATATTTAGACAGGTGTAAACCCCATGAGTTCATCGAACATTTTTCTCGGGCAGCCCAGTAGCCCTTGACTGTTGACCCACCACAATGTTTGGTTAGTAGTCAACAACCTACTAAATGCTTAAAGGCCTGAATAATTCCACGTGTCTTTTGAATAAATGGTAGAAGCAGTGGGTACCGAAAAGCCAAAATTATTGAAACTTTTTAGCAGACTATGATCCCTCGCCAACATTTTTGATTGGATGGTACGCGCTCTCTCACCAGAAGCCTTTGCCAGGTCGAATATTTGTAAGAGTAGGTTGTAATGCCTTAGACTGCTTACACTATATGGTGATTCATAAGTTCTTATATGATCTAACTTGAAGAGTTGGTGACTTTTGACAGCAAGTAGAGATTAATTTAAATTACATAGTAATAATTGTCCCATATCGCAACGACTCTTGCTCCCTGATAGATTAATTTTCATCCAAAAGAGAACACAAGTTCAGGTTATATTACCAAGTCCGGAACTTGGCCTATGAAAAGAAGGATTATTTTTAATCTCTTATCTAAAAAAGCTCTTTCGAGAAAAGATTCTTCTCTGTATTTGTACGCAGACAATGCAGACAGGTCTTCTTAATCAAGATGTCAACTCCTCTGACAAAGGCTCCAAACTACGAACAATAAAGCAAAACATACTCGATTATAGATTGTGCAAGTTTTGAATATATTAGGACCAAAATCCACTATAGGAGGTTCATTTAACCACTTGTAACAACAGCCAAAAACTGCAGATGCTGTTTCATATAAGTTCAGCTGATGGCTCCAGTAATACTATATTTAAAAAGAGCCATTTACATACTCTCCAATTTAAATTAATTTCTTTTGAAACTTTTTAAATGAAGATACTCCTCTGGTTGAATGTCCAGCTGGATTATCTCTGTTCTAATCATAAGTGGGAAATTGTAGGACTTAACAATGAATATTTCTCTTGAGCGAAGAGCTCTTGGTAATGAATATAATTGCACACAGTTTCTTCACGAATATTTGTTTACTTTCGAGATTCTATTTTGGATCCAATAAGAGTTATCTGCTAGTCAGAGAATATGTTCTCAAATCCTTAGAACTTCGACACCCAGAACAGTCCACCTCAACATTTGTGGTAAGCCACTATAAATCTCTTAAACACAGACAATAACTCCAAACAGGGAATCGGTTTCGTTTTGCGAGTTAGACGCTCTGATTTTTGTCGTGTTTGATCCTAAAGTAAGATTTGGGATCCTCCTTGCCGTTGTCGTTGACATCACCACGAAGCCAATAAGCAACAGTGCCATTGCATCGCAGAATATATGAAATACTTAAATCAGAGTCACTTGAATCAAATGAAGATCTCCAAAAAGAGACCATCCCCCTTTAGAGAGTTTAAGTCCTTGCTCAACTTCTCCCAATGAAATTTTATTATTCAGGAGACATTTATATATCGTCCCACCCTATGTCCACTTTCCAAGAAGTCTTCTTCATAAGAAGACCCTGCCTGAACCAAAAGGATCGGCGAGAAGAGTAACAGCAAATAGGGGATGAAATAACCATTTTTATGAAGCATACTCCGACTGGAGCTGTCTCTTGGTAGACAAGGACAAATGACTTATGAAAAGTCACTTAAGACTCAAAGATTATCCTTCAGAACAACCCGGACAACTATTACATAAATACCCTAAAACTCTTTCTTCCTCACTTTGATGAATTGCAAGTTTGCCCTCTTCCTTAATATTTCTATGAGCCTCCGGACAGTTGGAGCTATCCAGGAAGCACAAAGTTGAAGCCCCCCCCTCACCTCATATCGTGAAATGGTGGCCTTTTGAAAAAAATCCAAGTTTGCTTGACAGATGAAGTATACAAAAAATTGATAAACACTAACAAATTCATATATTGAAAGCAAAGAGCCGCTAGAGAGATCAGACTAGGGTATTTATTGGCAAACAACAGTTGATGTTGCTACACAGCCCCCTAAACGTATAGCTGACAGCCACACCCGAAAGAATTGAATTAGGGTGCGCATAAACAGTAACGTGACAAGTAACTCGCCATCAGCCTCCCAGAAAAAAAACAGAAGCGATTCGCTCCTTCATTCCCAACTTTAATTTGATCTAAGAAGGCCTTCGAAATATCCGCCAGAAAAATGAATTTGTTTGTTCTGAAGGACAGAACACACGTAATAACATTAAATAGGGAAAGCGATTAAATCTACCCCAGAATACGATGCCTGATTAAGTGAAGAACTACAAACTATTTTCAGGCTGCTGTTTAAAGACGGGGACGAATTTTTGTCGTTCCTTGAGAGGCACTGACTGATAACAAAACTAGGTCCTGTGGGCGGTATCCAGATGAAATTATGATAATCTTTCGGATGCACCTCCACAGCCTCCACCATACCTTCTCTTAGGTATTTCTTTGAATATTTTCCCATACTTGTCAAGCAAGCCTTGAGAAGTCGATTTCTTTTTGACTCGTTGCATCCGTAGCTAAAAGCAATGATGATTGATTTGACTAGGATCCTGCTCAAGAATATCTTTGAAACCACGGACAAGTTCTCAAACCGTGGTACCTTCCGCTTTAGGAACTCTCCCTTCGTGGGAATCTCTCTGATTGAATATTTCGCTCAATGGAACCCTAAGGTACCTTTCCTCATGAATACCCAAACGAGACTCTAATTTTATAGAGTTCTCCAAGCCCAAGTTCCAAATCAACTCAAGTGTGAGTATGTATAAAGAGCGGGTCGTCGAAAGATATGAATGACGTACCTGTATCCACCACAAGATAATGATTACATGTAACCTGGACGTTCTGACAGATTCTTTGAATATCTTGACACCGGTATGGAGGAGACTCGGATTTCAGCTCATGATATTTTTTGACAAGCTTTTCGGCGAAGAGCTCTTCCCAAAGATTTTTTTCATTCTGGGAAGTGACAAAAAAGATGTTCACAGGACCCGAAGCACGTACCATGACAAGTTCAGGGGCACTGCCCCAAATGCACTTTACAAGCTTTAAAATGCTTAATAAATGAAGAAGCATACGCATGCCAGCAGCCTCTGAATATTTTTGAAACCGGGTACCAACACAGGAATTAGTTTGAAGTGCAACTAAACTCTGCCACACATTTGAACCATTCTGAGACACACACAGGTAATATATTTTCACCTAGCCTCCGTCAGAGAGCCTAACCTCACCTTACATAAAAGCCCGATATTCAATCAGGATCGATGTTCAGGGTAAGCTACATAGCGAAATATTTTCCACAACAAAAATGCCACATCTCTAAATTTAAAGACGCTAAAGATCTCAATTTCTACTCTCCCAAGAATGTATATTATATAGGCTCACTGATGAACCACATAGGGAGAACTACATTTTCAACTGGACTTCCCAGCTTTTTTAGGACGCCTATGAAAATTACGCTGGACTGACTAATTAAATTGAGAAGCACACGTACACAGGGACTATTTTATTGCCTTCTTGATGTTAAGGGAGAGAGTGGCCAGAATATTTTGACCCACGGATGAGGCAGGTACTGTATAGAATATCTGTTGTGATAATTGAATTAAGAAAGAGCCGCTGGCGTTGACCATTTTCCTCAATTCGCGACCTCGATGTTTAATGGAACGACATCTTCGAAACAGCCACTGGACACCTTTCTACTATTTTGAAAGCATAGAGCGGTTATGTGGGATTTTTTACCACATTTGCCGCCTGGGTGACTAAGTCCATACCTTTTGGCAGGACATTTATTAGCGAAATGCTTGCTGCTTGAGCAGCTGAAGCACATGCGCAGCTCTTTACAGCGATCTCTCCTGCTTTCAGGAGATGAATATACTTCGCAAGAAATCATGCGATGATTTCCATTACCAAATTGAAGGATTTTATTTACGAAGATTTTTTAAATCTCCCACCCCTTTGACTGTGTTCAGTTTCGTCTTTTGACGATGAAGATTTCAGACAATCCTCTTTTGAGGAAGCGTTAAAAGCAGATGATTTAGCTGATTTATTCTCAAAAGGAGCACGATTACGTTCGAATCCCTTTTTAGAGGATGATTTATTTTTTCCCCTCCCCTTCTCCATAGACTTGATTATTTTACTGTAATGGTCCAAGATTACATTAGCGGAAGGATATTCATCCTGTGTGATTAATTTGAGCTCACGAAAAAAGCTAGCTGGAAGTTTGTCCATGATTATAGGACTCATGAGCTTACAGCCAGCCGAAGGATCTTCAAAGAAATTGAGTCTAAACTCCTTGAGCTCATGAATATATGCCCTTACTTCTGACAGGAATATTCGAATATGTTCAGGATTATTTTCTAAAATAGGCACAGAATCGATTTTATGAAAGAGAATCAATAATATGTGATTCGTTTAAGTAAAGGCTCTTTAATATTTTGAAAGCGACTTCCAAATTGGAGTCAACATTAGTTAAATGCTTAATATCTTTGAGCACATTGCCTGAAAACATTGATTTCAAATACTGCAATTTTGCAGCACTAGAAATGTCTTTTCTGGACCCATAAACATTTTGAAACGACAGAAGGAACGAGCGGAAAGAATGCTGGTCCCCCTCACCCCTGAACCCTTGACACTTTATTGCAGGAATTTTTACTTCCTGTTTAGATGCATGAATATTTTTAATAATATTCTGCATCTCTTGACGTGATATTCCGTCTTAATGAGAGGCCTCTGACGCTGCAGCAGGCGCTGACAGAGAAGGAGATGGTGAACTAAAATGCGGTGTCATACGCCAGGTTAATTTTTCATTCTGTGTATGATACTGTACCGCTTTGATTATTTCTTCATCCAAAATTGATGAGTCATACTGAAGAATGGATGATTTTGTGATTACCTCTTTGATCAGAGCATTGAAATTCTTTACTTCTTCAAATTTTGATTTAATTTCCTTCAATTTTAATGAGACGATATGACTATCTTCATGGCTTTGTGGCAGAAAGGTCGAGAAGCTTTTTTGAAAAGGAGCGTGATTTTCCTTTTAATCACAGCTATCAGTCTCTTAATAAAGGACAGTTTTGATTTAACCTCTTTCGTGAGGTAGACTAATTCTTCGTGAGAGAGAATGTTATTGTCCTCCCTCCCAAATTCTTCACTAACACTATCCTCCAACTCAGACACGATTTGACAAATAGACTCTTCTTCAAAAAGAGCTTTTTAAATAAATATTTGAAAACTTAAAAAAAATACGCAAAAAATGCTACTTAATATATCAGCAAAATGCACTATTTAAATCTAATATAAACCACCACCATACAATACGCAAAGGTTAAAAAAAAAAAATAACCAATTAACCCCAAATAATATTTTCCGCAAAGATACCAAATTGCCAAAATATTTTTGTTCGCTTATAATGCAAAAAATATATAATATATTTGAAAGGAGGAGAAGTCTGGACTTTTTCTTAACATTTAAGATATATATAAATATATATCTAGACTGATGATTACAAAAAAAAAATATATATTACAAAAATATATTTACTCTGAAACTGACTTTCTCCACAAACGCAACAAGCAAAATATATGTGTGAGTATATATTATATATATATATATATATATATATATATATATATATATATATATATATATATATATATATATATATATATATTATATAATATATATATATATATATATATATATATTTGTAATAAAACAAAATTGATATAATAAAGTTGATGGGAAAAATGGGATCATAATAAAATGTGAGATAATAAAACAAATGAAATTGAATGGGAGACTAGAATTGATGATAATACTTTTAGTTGGTGAAAACTATTCTAATGACATGAATAAAACACACAATTATATAGTAGACTTACTTTTTCGTAAATTCTAGAAGTGTGTTATATAATGAAAGGCTCCAAGTCAGAGGTCAGTAGCTTCAGCTCCCCTGCTGAAACTCCCTTGGGCTCTACACTTTTTCTCGTCAAATAAACAAATAGGAAGATTATGCAGCAAAGCCGTGCAAACATCCAATAGTCTCAAGGCAACACCATGCAAATAAAATATAAAAAGGGATGAGAATATGTAATGTGCAAGAAATAAACAGTGCATTAAAGTCAATGAGAAGCAAGTAATTACCTTAAATTTTAAACCTTTAGTTTCATTTATTATTATTAAACAAACCCTATGAGGTTTATAGTTATATAATTATAAAATTTGCAACATGGAAGGTTCAATAAAAACTGATTAATTTTTAGCTATTTCTTTTATAAAATAATGTTTTTATATACAAACTTAATCCTAGATAAGCTTTAATTTTTATGTTAATCAAGTTTTTGAGGACTTTTATTTTTATAGTTTTTAATAATATTTTAGGTTTCTTTTATGTTTTTATTGGTTGGTTAAAAAGAGTTTTTGGTTTTTAAGTATCTTTAAGTAGCTCCAGGCTGGTAAACGAACGCGCAATTAATACGATTTTATTTTTAGTTAAGATTTTTGGTGTTAAGTATTTTTAGGCTTTTACGTATAGTTAAGTGATTTTAAATAGCTCAAAGGCTGGTAAACGTACGCACAACTTAATAATTAGTTCAAGGTTTCTTTTGTTATTAATTGTTAATTTATAAATATTCGTGGACAAACGTAACAATT